>JAMKPZ010003004.1:0-26335 GCA_024699675.1 Amphibolis antarctica
TGTGGACTTGCACTTCCTTCTCCTTCTCCATCAGCATGGCTAGCCTCCCCTTCCATTCTAATATTGAAGTCTAAGTCATCAAGCTCTTGCATTTCAGAATAGTCCTGTTCGAGCCATTATACTTGCTGTTTATCATACAATAGCTTTTTACAATTCGAGAATGGTTGATTCTTTAATTAAAAGTGCTCCAATAATGGAGTAGGACTTTGAAATTATCAACCAACATTTAATTAAAGTTATCAACCACTCTGTAAAGGTGTACATATTACGACCTTTTAATTACCAACAGACTAAGATAAATAACTTTAAATATGAAAGTACGTTGATAACTTCACAGCGTAATTGATGAGTAACATTTCAGATTAAACATATTTTAGTTTGGTCTAACTAACTTTTTTCCTATAAATGATGCAAACATTTTTCCCCTAATAAATGTTCATTCATGTTAAACGAAAGTATAATGAATGCACTTAATAAATCAACTTCTCTTAACTAACCTGTAACCGATGTTAAACGAAAGTATAATGAATACACTTAATAAATCAACTTCTCTAACTAACCTGTAACCCGTCGGTAGATCCAACGCTAACTGACGTCCTTCCATATTCAATTCGGTAACTTCAAAAAAATCCTTGACAAATGAATCACAAATCTCAAATCCTTGAGAAATGCAGTACGTCAATACCATTAAAATCGCAAATCCTTGATGAGGGGACTTCCGGTAAACTGCGCAAGTGAGGATGATTAGGGAAAATGAATCATTGTTGACATTTAAAAAAAATAAATAGACTGCTTTTACGCAGGTGTCATCAGCGGGAGAATTTTTTCTGCACGGGTTTCCTTTTTTCGAATACTCTCTCTCTTCATCAAACAACCGTTAATCTTTCCTTTTTTCGAAATCAGTTTTGTAGGCACCTACAGTACCATTAAATCCTATATATATATATATATATAAATTGGATCCGGAACGGCCTCCTTCACGGCTTCACGGAAACCGGCAACCGATGGCGTGTGGACCTGAACGGTAGAGTGCCAACACGCGCACACCCTGGCTGCCCAGCCACACCCACCACATGCGCTTCCGTCGACCCCCACATGTCTCCGAGCGTCGTCGGCGGCGGCGGCGGCGGTGGCGACGGCAGCGGCAGCGGCTTCCCCCGAACGGTCGGCGGCTGGCGGTCGGCGATGATATGAGAAACTAATCATCCGGTCCGCGGTTTTCAAAAGAAATAAAGAAATCTGCCACGTCAGCGTTGCGCCCGCCCTACACGTGACTGAACGGTGGGGACGTCATGCGTCCTGGAATGAGAAGTTTGAATATTATTTTTTTAAATGAAATTTAAAATTTTTTAATGTCTTAAGAAAAATTTTATAACGAAAAGTTTAAATTTAAGTGGAGATTTGAACTTGAGACTCGTAATCATTAAGTTACCACTTTATGATTGAAAGAGTCGGATTTTTGTTTTTTATTTTGGCGTTTTTGTTAACTGCTGTATAAAATAAACGTAAAATTAAAGATACGTAATATTTTAAATAAAGGTATTTTGGAATATACTTTAAAGTTGATTGAATTGTAATTGTCTAATGTTATTTGAGTTATATATCTTATATCATTGGATGGATATTTAGAACTATACCTTTGACAGTTATCAGCATTAACATATTTCTATTTTTTAAAGTAATTAGGACAAATTAATTTTTAATGGTAAATTTCTAAAACATTGAATTTTAGAGAAGTTTGTATCTCTTTAAAATCCTGGAAAATAAATACAAATAAAGAAAGTTGTTTCTAAAATTTTTAATTTTTAAATCTTTACCAAGAGACTGACTTCTTGTAAATTTACAATTGTATCTCTCAACATTAACATTACCTATAAAAAAAATCTATCTTTATTCATTTATTCATTTCACTTACTGTAAAATAAATCATGACACTGTAATGACAAATATGCCCCTAAATTTTACGTTTCATTTGGGGTCAATTTTAGTTGTATTATAATAAAAAATTTAACATCATTATTATTATATACATTTTAATATTTATATTTTCATCACCTTAATTACTATACAAATTTAACTTCATTTACGAAACTAATTCCAACTTTAGTTCTGGAAGTCACGGGAACTAACCCTAAATAAGGTCTTAAAATTAAATACAACCCCAACTGAAAACTTTAGAAGTTATTTTCATTTTTTGAGTATTTACTATTTTACTGGAGAGCATATCAAAGATAAGTGAGAATGAAGGCAAGTTGTGTAATTCATGACATTTACAGAGTTTGAAATATTGTCACCTAACGTACTTGTTATCTTTTTCTTTAATATCAATCTTTTGCTTTCTGTCTCGGTTATATTTTTCAAATTTAATTTCAATATCAATACTTGGAGATGCATCATTTTTGTCTCTCTAGTCAATGTGGATTACTCGTAATCACTTGATTTTTTGTAACTGTTTTTGGCATTATCAACTCGATATTCACTCTCATTTTTCTGTTAATCTCTTTTTGGTTAGAAACTCTAATACCACTAGTGACAATTCGGCTGCTTATGTTGGTGTATCTTAAATCCACGAACTTCAATCTCTGCTCCTCAACAACCTGCCCCTGATCAAGCTCCTACCATCAAGGTGCCTTCCATTTCAGTTGATCTTGTTGCTCCACGTACATTGAGCTGACCTAGTTGATGTTGATGCTAGCATTTAAAGCTTGTTTCCTTTTCTTAGTTTTCTTGTATTCCGTTCTTTTCGAACTTTTATACTTCATTTGGTAATAATATTTTAGCTCTAACTCTAATTTCATACAAATTCTCACGAACCATCATCACCACATAAAACTTTATATACAAGTTTTATCTTATAATTTATTATAAAATTTAACTCTATTTGATAAAAAAACTTAACTCCAAACTCTCTGTAGTCTTCAGAATTAGAGCACGTTATTACCAAACTCACCGTTAGACATCTTTGTACTTTTGATGTAATCCGTTGTGAGTTTACAATACGTTTCTTAATATTAATGTTTTACAAGTTGTAAAATAAAAAGTATCTAAGGGACCGTTTGTTTACTGGGTTCTGACTTTAGAAACTGTAGAACATTAAGTTGTACCAAACGTTATTAAGCTTTACGGTACTTTTTTTTTTTATTTTACACATAAGGAGCTCTTCTAGAACCATGCCCCACCTTGGGAAAAATGAGAACCGGCACACGACAAGGTGGAGCCTTACCAAACAGCCCCTAATTAAGTAGAAGTGAAAGCAAGAATGAGTAAAGTCGTACAAGTCAAAATTAACGATGTCACAATGTCTGTGAATGGTGAATGACATAATATGTGATTCATGTACAGGAACAAATTAAGAAGAGCAAGCAGGAGCAAGTAAAGGCGACATTAAGTGATGAATATGTAGAACAAATATGTACGTGTCATGAACCATCAAATGGACAATTCAAATCATGTAGAACAACAATAATTAAACATTGCTTTCCATTGAAGATAATTAATCATTTCTATATCAACCTAGCTTGAGAGATATAATTAAGTTGCAGTGGGTTGGTGTTGGTGCCAAAATGAGCATATATGGTTGGGCATTTCCATATTGATAAGTGTGGGGAGAGGTGAGATCGACATGATCGATCAGCTAGTCTAGTCTGCGGTATCATGTACAGATTAGATATATACAAGGTTATCCAGACATCAAGAGGGATTAAATGCAATGAATAAGGGAATACAAAGAGATGTTTAACTATTCACTTTTGAGAGTTAATTAAGTAATATAGTTGTATTCTATCATTCACTATATATTTTGTTTTCCATCATAAGTTACAGTAGTGCTATACTCTATCAATATCCATCATATTCCATTGCATCTACGAAATCAAGGTGCTCTTTTAATTTATCTATATGTATAACCTTTTCTTAGACTCAATCTAGCTAGGGAAGGCCGGCCTTTTCGTGTACAGCCGTGCATTTTATATATGCTCTTCTGAACTCATGATAAGAAACTGCATGTTAAGACATATGGATGGGCCGCAACAAGCTAAGAAGATTATATATGGTGGTTGTTTGCTTTGCCATGATCGATTGATGTAAGAATTATAGAGTGGAAAGAAGACAATATATTGTGATATAGGGAAAAAAACACTTTGTTTATGTTGGGAAAAATAGTCCAACATCAAAAACGATGACTAAAATCGAGTCTTTTCTCAATAGTTGATTGATTTTAATGAAGTATCAAAGTTAGTCATAAGTGTAAAGACAAATTGATAAAAATAGTCACACATCAAAAATAATGAGTGAATCTAGGATCTTTATATTAATTTTAAGTTTTTTACTATTAGTTTTCGTGAAGTAAAATTTACAATTTATATCGATAATTTTGAGGCATTGTCAACCAATAACCCTGCTGGCAAGGTAGTAATTGAAGATAATTTATTCAAGAAACCATTCCCAAACCATGGACTCGATCAAAGAGTTTGGAACAATGGCTTCGAAGAAACCTACATGGATCTACATTATTTTATTTTGAAGATATTTGGTATATATATGCGTATATCTGGCCGCCAAACATGCTACTATATATATTATTCAGAGCTTTCACTACTGATGTCGAATCTGGCAGGCACAACCAGCTTTTCGATGGCCATTCTTGATCTGTAAGCGGCAGCTTTCGTCATTGGTCATTCTTCTCGCAGTTGGGTTCTTTTTCTTGTTTGATAACATCATTGTTCATTTCCAGATCCAAAACTTTGTGGGGCTTTTCAGTCACTTTTTGGCCGCCTTTCCTATAGATCCAGTACAGAACCAGCTGAAGTATTGCCATCGGGCAGCCTATCAGATTGGGTGCCTGCAAGATAATTTCACCAACTTCGATCAGATCAATATTAAGATAATTATCATGCATATAAATTGTTAAAAATTGGGGTTTAGATGCCAGACTGTGACGAAGGGGTCACGGCTGAGAGTTCCATATACTAGCCACATTGTGCTTGAGATGAATGAGAAGAGTGACAGGCTGAAGGGCATGTACTCCACGCTCCTTGTCTTGATGACTTGCTTCTGCAAATGGATATCATGATGCTTCTTAATTAATTCATATGCGTAATTTCTTACACATCTTGCACAAGATTATATGAGAAAATTAAAGGGAACTAATTAATTGTCAAACGACAGAGATCGATCGAGAATTAATTAATGTACCACTGCCACAAGTGGTGAAGAATACATGCACACGGAGGCAATGATACCCATGCTCCCAATGAAGATCTTTCGATGATGATGGTCATGGAATGAGATGACCGAGATTACTGTAGCCACCCCAAACAATGTCACCACAGGTGTCACAAGCATAAGACTTGATTTCTGCAATTAATCAGGGTTAGAAAGAAAGAAGTTGAAAAATTAACAAGCTAAAGGAGGACCAAATAATTATTTAATTGATCTCTTCATCAATTCATTCCTTTTAAAATATAAATACACTGCTTAACTAGATATATATATATGATGACTACTGCTATATATAGTTTATTTATTATGTGCACGATTTGTTAATAAGTACTATACCTGTTGAGAACTGAGGTTAGATGATCACTATATCTCACCTTTTGCTTTCTTAATTCAGTACAAATGGTCAATCATGGTCTAATTAAGAAGGCTGTGGTCGAGCTGTACATGTCATCATGAAGATATATATATATTTCTCAACTGTCCGAAGCTTGTTGAGTTGCTAAAATCTAAGTTTGCTAATTATATGATAGGTACAGGCCTTGGTCATTCAACATATTAATTAGCTAGTCAGACATACTGTTAATTTGCCCTTCGCTTTTAAAACAATTTGCTGCACTGCCACCCAAAAAGATCTTTGGAATATATATGCCATCATCTATAGGTAGTGACTGCCATGCATGGGTGGGATTTTTATTGTATATATATCAAGTGCATGACATGCATGTGTAACATCTCATAGCTCCAAATTGTTTTTATGATTGCCATTAATCCATATATGAGTTATATATATATGTGCCATAGACATTGATCCTATAATTTAATTTATATTTAGATAACAATATATAAATAAAGATATGAATTTAGAGCCTCTTCTGTGAATATATATATATATATATATATATTGTTCTTCTGATCTTATCCTTAATTTTGTGATTTGACAATAAAATTGACTTACCATGCATGAAATTTAAATCTTGACCTTTACACAAATGGCAGAAGCTTTAATATATATGTGTACACACATGCATGCATCCATGTGAGAATACTTCCTCAGGCCAGTTCAAGCAGTTAATGTTAATTAGTACAATGAAATAATTGGTAATTAAAGCAGTGTTAAGATAGCACATGCTCCCAAATCCTAAATTTTGTTTTTTAATTCTCTATGGTAAAATATATAATCAAGATATAAAACTACACATATATATATACACACACACACACATACACACATATATTATGAGAATTAAACTGAAGTGAAGTATCTGTATATAAATAGCATATATATATATCTATATGATAAACTTATACTACTCATCTTTTCCTCAAGCAAAAAAGTTGGGACTACTTTGAATATTTGCCAGATTGAAGCAGTGGAGTCAACCTCATGAATTTTATGATAATTTCAATATGGATGAAGCTAAATAAGGTTTAACTTTTGTGTTTAACTCCATTTATATTGAATCATTGTGTACACTAATGCAAGTAATTAATATATACAGATGGATAGATGGATATATGACCAGCGATTGGAGCATGCCTTTTGTTCGCTGGAAGCAAACCAGATGTATATAGCAATGAAAGAGGTCTCCAGGAGTATGCCAAGGGCATTAGTGGTGGCAACAGGGACGTTCTCCCACTTGTGGCTCACAACAGGCATGGCATACCATGTGTAAAGAAGGCAATTGAACAATGCCATGATGTAAGGTATGCAAGAGTACTTCTCAGTGCTCCTATTCCGTACCACCCGCCTAAACGTCAATCTGAACATGATCACGAAGCAAAAGCAAGAAAGCCCAAGAACAATATATTAATTAGTAACCCTTCAGAACATGTATCAGGAGATAGAGGGTCGAAGTTAAGTGATTCAGAGAAGAGAAGGAGCAGAGGAGTGGTGGTATAGAGAAAGAAGTAGCCTTGGTGAGAGATCATTACATGGGTGCTGCAAAGAGAAGCGAGGAAGATGCATTTCCTGCAAAAGCAAAGGAGAGGTGAATATTTGGAGCTTAACCAACGGTAGTGTTGACTTGTGCATGTGTATATCATGGAAGCTTTGGAAGAACTACCAATGATTCCCACTGTCATGCGTATGGCTTCTCCCATGCTCATGGTTGTGCAAGGAACAGGAATGAGGTAAAGCACAATTGACTCCTGGTCCTGGTACCGTTGAAAAGAGGGAGTATTTATAATGCCTCGAAGCCCAGATGGTGTGGGTAGAGATAGAGAGAGAAAGAGACATAGATAGAGATAGAGAGAGAGAGAGAGAGAGAGAGAGAGAGAGAGGGAAGGCTTTGTAGGGTAATGAATGGAACACATGCACAAAGTGGAGGAGAATACATGCGGATGTATGATGCATTTGGAAGTATATGATCGAGCTTCTCTGCTGGATGGTGCAATTCGATCAGCTTCCCTCTCTATACGGTGGGATCAGAATAAGATTTTACACGCCATTAGTGGAGTCCACCTCCAATGCTCATTCATACAATGGAGACCAACCACGCGCATGCCGCTCCAGCAGCCATTTTTGTGCACGATCCTCTTCCTTCCCCTCCCACCCCCCCGTTCTTGCAAAATTCCATTCAAGGACGTAATTGATCGATCAATGCAGCAGCACCTCATGTGCAGAACAATCTGCTTTTCCTTTTGTTCAATTTCCCGGTTCATCAGGATATGGTATTGGTTCCCATGTCTTTGTTGGTGAACTCCATCCATCCGATCGACACTACGTTAAAATTTTATCTCAAAGCTAATTAACCATGAGTACATACGTAGAAGAGTTATTTTTTTAACACTCTCCTACACTTGTACGTAACTTATTTTAAATTTTTTGTATGCCTACAAACTAGTGTGTACGGTTGGATAAAATTTTATCTCAAAATCAATTAGAGTTTGACTATTATATAAAGTTTAGTTAATTTATTTCCTCTATTTACTCATGTAGGATTATTCTAACACATTGCAAGCGATTTAATTAATTAATTAATTTTCATGAAAGTCAATTTTTTAAGAAAAAGAAAAAAGTGGTGGGAGGGTACGAGATCGATGGGGCCGTCCGACACGTACTGAAATGAGTGGTGAAAACTTTACGTGTTGGAAGTCTGCTGGCTGTTGTTCGATCGCCTCCTCCACCATTCCTTTAATTAGTTCATGGAGTGACGGAAGACTCCACTTAACCCTAGGCTTCCTCATCAACTCCTCTGGAAGCTATAGGTCTCATTCATCATGTGCATCACCTCCCAATCGATCCAAGTACCACTGCACATCACGACACTTGTAAAAAAATAGTCTTACATTAAAATTAATAAGTAAAATTAATATTCTTATATTACTTGTAAATCTTTTCTTATTGATATCAGTATTAGTCTATACATATTATACATAAAATATTTGTAAGGCACTCCAATGAAAGGTTTGCAAATGTAATGACACGTTGAGAAAAATATTTGAAACTTATGATTAGAACTGAAATTCTTATATAGCTAATTAACTTTAATAAGATAAAATCTACACGCACACCTCATCAATTCAATTTTGGCACAACCACTGCCTTAGTCTTCACATGTTACAGCTGTATCTATATATATATATATATATATATATACCATTAATCATGTGCACGTAATTAATGCTCTTAATTGCTTGTTGTTTAACAAATTAATTAATGAGTTGTTGAAACAATATCCACAATACAATAATGTTCAGATGCATGGTCAAGCATGCAAAACTTGTATCTATATATATGTGTGTGTGTGTGTATTAATTAAACGTGTGCCCGGCCTCTTGATATATAGAGATATTTCGGGTAAGCTTTTTGATACCCTGGCCTGCATGTATTTTTGTATTCTCGCATGTGTGGCTGATGAATATGATATATATATATATATATATCTATAACTATATCTATATATATACAAGGGGTTCCAAGTGAATTGACCGGCAAATTTGCAGGAGGGGAGGCTTTTGATGCTAATTCAAATAATTAAACTGGAGATTAAGGAGGGTAGTAGACAGATTGATTTGGGTGTGATGGAGATAAGCACGTTTGATTCAAAGAATGACATGCACGCACATATAAAATTAAATTGAACACCTTCATCCACCCAGCAGTCTTTTTATTCTATTTCATGCCTACCAACACCTTTCGCCGAGCATATTCCTCCTACCTCTCATCAGCCGGCGACCCTCCCCACCACCACCACCTCCTCTTCCCTTTACATTCAGCACTGACTCACATGCAACAGTCGACTCTCTCTCTCTCTCTCTCTCCGCTCTCTCTCTTGCGATCTTTGCTTTGGATCTCTCGTGGGTCGTCGATGTTGATCACTTTGCCGCCTGAGCACACCAGGGTTCCTGGATCAAACGTCTTTCACGTCATCGTCGATTCGGAATTCCAACTTCCGACGCAGGCAGAATTATATGCCTTCCCATCCAACATCAAATACGATACCGCTTTCAACTGGTTACCACGAATATTTTTTAGTCTCTCTCTCTCTCTTACGTGATCGATTGAGCTCAGCTCACTCCACCTGACAATAATTTCACGGAGAAAGAAATGGAGTGATCCAATTTGAACTTGAGAATGTATACTAGTCTTTTCTTATTTGTCAATATCTTTTAATAAGATGAATTTTATTACTTTACTAAAATTAATTAACCAATGAAAAAAAGCTCACAAATGATATAAGAGTCTTGGGTGTTTGTTTAAGCAATGGAAGTAGGTAGGTGAGGGTGGGATTTTATTACCTTTTAGAAAGTACACAATTTACGACACAAATATTTTAATATAATTTTTTAGTGTAAAATATTAAAGTTATTTGATAAATGTTAATGTATGAGTGTATAGTAATTACCTCATAAACAAAGATGGTCATATATAATTTCACTCATTAATGTTTCCAATGTGACACTATTTTTACCGATACTTCTTCATGCTTGTGAGTTTCTCATTTGAGTACTCTACGTTATATTTTACGTGTAATATGTATAAACTAACTTTGATATCATATAGATTTTACCTTATTAAAATCAATTAGATCGTGAAAAAAGACTTACAAATGATATAAGAGTTTTAGTTACACTCATCGTTTCTAATATAGAACTATTTTTTTGACAAGTTCATTCATGTCAAATGTAAGATGCTTGTAAAGTAACTTTACAGGAGATTCACAAATATAGGAATGTATTGAAATATATAATCTTACGTTAAAAGAAATGTAGTGAATTTAAACTTTAGAATACTTTAGAAATATAGTGAATTTTTTTCACTGACTAATTAGTTTTAATAACATAAATCTCATCAATATATATATATGACTTATTTTATTTCAAAATCAATTAACCAAATATTCATCATATGCTAATTTATGTTCTATCTCTGCGTTCATCAATTAATATAAGACTTTCCATATTTTAATAAGACCGAGAAAAATAAAATTAACGCCCTATGTATTTATCTTACGATTTAAAATACATTGACTTAACATAAAAATTACATTTACAACAAACTAATTTGACTTTTGTAAACACCATTTGTTTGCAATTCCAGCTTTAATTCTTGTACTTAGTTGGATTTATTAGTTAGAACAAGAGTTGTGTTGTTTGGGAGTTTTCTGAATTAGCTCTGTGAATCACTTGTATTATACAGTGTACTTTTCATATGTGAATCTGTTTGTTTAAATTGTAAGTACTGTACACTTCTGTTATTTATTACACACTACAATTATGTATAATAACAAAATATCATTAAAAAATGTGAATTTTACTTCAACTAATTCTACCTCTTAAATATATATTATCCGAAGTTCCTTCTTTTAATTATATAATTAATGACCGGCCGGCAATAATATCAGAATTAATTACCGACGATTCACGAAAAGGAAGAAAGAGAGAGAGACGTTTGAGATGAACAAGAATCATCTCTGCGTGCATGTAACAAAGAAGCTTGAGCTTGAGGTGAAATCGAATCGATCGCCCCTTGTCAATAAACAGCAATCAATAATGTCTTATTCTTTCGATGCTCATCGTGTGAAGTACGTGGACGGACTTCTTCGTCCATTAAATCTAGAAAAATAATCTCTCGATTAATTACTAATCGTAAATCTTGTGATTATTAAATATTCACGCATGTATAAATTTTCATATGTTATTATTATCGTATAAATTTTAATATATAAATCATCACCACACTACATATTATGTAGTTTAATTTCATTTGTTTCACTTATATATGCTTTTAGCTGTAATTCTATGTAACTCTCAAAGTTAACTAAAATCAAAAACAAACGAAACCAAAATTATACAAGTAATTAAACTTTAAATTTGAAATCTTAATGTTAGCGTCTGGTGATTTTTTAAAAAAATTGGGGCGTAGTTTTTGTTTTATATGATAAGAAAATATCAATAAATTATACCCTCACTTAGTTGATTAATGGTGTTTAATTTAATTAATTAGTACTTCATGTATTTGTTTTCTTGAGTCTAGTAATTTAAAAAAAAAAAATTGAATCTTTATGTATTAATTGGTTTAGGTAGTTCAAGGTTGTGGATTAAAAAATTTGTGGTGATATATGTAGATTTAATTAATAGTGTTAATTTGTTCTCATATTTGATGGAGATTATAAATATTTGATTATAATATTAATAATTTATGAACCAAAATATGTTTTGGACAATCGATAAGAAGAAATCTCTCTCAATTATCCCATTTGTTAAAGATTTGATTTATAAATTAAACCTCCGTTCACATATCGTCTGGGGCTGAAAGATTTCATAAAGGAATATCAGAAAATAAAATGAAGAAAATTATGGAAAAGAGAAATAACCAAAATTAAGTTCAAGTCTGAAATTTTCCTGAACGATAAAATTTAAAATTTACGGAAAATGATGACAAAATTTTAAATTTCCTAAACAAAGTGAAATTTAAATACAAAGAAGGGATTTGTGTCTTTAAAAAGTATAAAAAATAATGTAAAATTGTGACAAGTAATAAGTTAAAATTTTCATAATTTCTTGTCATTTCCAAAAATATAAACCCCCAATTAAAATTACGTAAGCTTGTAATTAAGAATTACAAATATCCACAAGCAACCATAATTTTAAAAAAAAATTAAGATTTTCTTTGATTTATTAATGCTTAATTCTACCATTTTTTAAACTTAATTCTTTTACGTAGAGAGTTTATGTCTTTGGAATATATGAAAAATAATATAAAATGGTGGAAAATAATAAATTAAAATTTTCATCATTTTTTTTACTATTTTTTACTATTTTAAAAAACACAAACCTCTAAGTAATATCTCATAAATCTCAAAAGTTTTAATCAAATTTTCAGAGAATTACAGGAATGTAGGGTTGGAGGCGTCTCTAACCTTAAAATTGGAGGTGCCACTTACGTAACTTTTTTAAATTTTTTTTACAGAATAGATTCCATTAATTATAAAGGTAAATTCACGTGATGAAATTATTAAAAAGAAAATTCTATAATGCCATGTTCGTTGACTCAACTTTAACTTTTTATAAATTCTTATGTGTTATTATCATCGTATAAATTTTTATACATAAATTTTTACTTTAAAATTTATTACACAGTTCTAACATTATTTACTAATTAAATTACTCTAAACTCCAACTCTCTCTACAATTGTTGAAGTTGAAGCTAGAGTTCTATTAACAAAGGAGACCAAATTTTGATGCCTCAAGTTCTCACTAATCTCTCTCTCTCTCATATGTATGTATGTATATATACGTACGTACATATGTATGTGTTAGAATAGTCTCGTATTTATAAATATAAGGAATAAATTAGATTTAATATATAAAGAACTCTTCTACTAATAGACAACTGATTTTAAAAAAAAATTAAAATCAAGTCACTAGTGAAGGAGAATGTTAGAATAGTCTCACATTGATAAATATAAGGAATAAATTGAACTTGATATAATATATAAAGAACTATTGTAGTCATAATCAATTAATTTTAAGATAAAATTTTAACAATACGTATGTATGTATGTATGTATATATATATGTATGTATGTATGTATGTTGCTGAGATTTAATTATGTCACACTTAAAAGCTTGTTTAATTAATTATTTCAATAAAAGGATTGAAATGGAACAAGATTCTACACCTCCAGCCATATATATCACCAACAAATGGGAGGTGCATGGCATCGATTCATTTTACATGGAGGAGGTTTAGGCAACATTTCGTGCCCCTTGTAAAAGGAAAAAACAAAGATTTTTTAAAATTAAAAAAAATATTCGGTTCATGCGTCGTCAGATCGATCGGAAAAATAACGAGACCCCATGATATATTCTTTACCGAGATTGCAAATGCCATGCACCGTCCCCCTCACCACAACTATTCCAAATTGAGATGCCTCTTTTTTAAGATTCGTTCGTGGTAATTTGAAACAGTTAAGATTGTGTTATATATGTAGAACATGTTCGTGTTGTGGATTTTACCTTATTATAATTAATTAATTTATAGAAAAAGATTCACAAGTAATGTAAGAGTTTCAATTTTACCGACTTAAGATTATTTTTCCCAACACGTCCTTTTGATTGTGTGTCTCTCGTTGAAATAAATACTCTACATAATGTCTTATGTGTAGCGTGCATACATTGATTCTGATACCGTACCTATTTTACCTTACTAAAATCTATTGACGGATGGAAAAGGATTTACAAGTGATATAAAGGTTATGAGTTTATTCGTCGTTTCTGATGTAAGACTATTTTTCCCAACACAGATGCATTCAATTAGTAAACATGTAAATTAATAAGTTTACAAGTTTTGACATTGAATTTTAAGATGATATAAATGTTATGATAAATCAAAACACCAGTGAAAAAAAGTACATGTTTAAATAGTAATTTTAAGCTGTGTTTGTTTGCATAACTTCAATTTCACCTCTTGTATTATAACTAGAGTTGGTTAGAGATGTTAATTAAAACAAGAGTTACGTTTATTTGGAGTTTTTATGAGTTAACTTTTATACTATCAACTACCTATATTGTAACCGGAGATAAAGTTTGCTATAAAAAGATCTTAATCTCGGCTTTACATGTAAAAGTGAATTTTTTCGATTTTTTTTTTACCGTAGGCGTTTAATTGTAGACACCACGAGTAAAAATAGATTTTATTTTAATTTAACGTACGTATGAAAATAACTCCACGCTTTTCTAAAATAATATATAAAAATACAAATGACCCAACTTCTTTCATTTAGCATTTTTAATTTAAATTAGACCATTTCGAGTTAACATATAAAAAACTTACTATATATATATATAGATATAGATATAGATATTCTTGCGGTGACATTAAAGTAATTTTTAATGATATCTTAATTCTTTTTAAAAAAATACACCCAAGTGTCAAAGTAATCATTTAGATTTTATATATAATTAGATAACTATAAATCCGTGATAAAATTGTTACATAAAATAAATAAGTATTATTATTATTCCTTTATCTAAAGGCCCCAAAATTTGGCAATTGTTTGCTAAATTTCAACGTTTGATTTTTAAGTAAAAACATGATAATAAATATATAACTCAGATCACATTAATTTGAAACTTCAATTTAATATAAACAGTATGATAGGTCAATTATAAAATAGATTAATTGATTATGTTAAAATTTCATTTCAAAACAAACTAGTCGTAAATAAAAGGTTTTTTCGTATGCTTAGTCCAATTCATTCCTTAAATTTAACAATGTGAAACTATTTTAACTCTTTTCTTCACTTTTGACTTATTTTTATATGTAAAAGTGTTCATAGGTAAATGTATCACTTTAATATCACGTTGAAATTTCATTTCAAAACTAATTAATTAAAAGTTAAAAAAAAACTTCTCATGCGTACTTTTCTTTTGACGTATAGGGTTTATTTGTGTATATAGAATTGAACGAAAATGAATTCTTCATTTTTCAGTTAGAATTGAATTTGGTAAAATTGAATTCAATGCATAGGTATTTTGTGCACATCACAAAATTCAAAATTATAGTCTTTGTGCATATGTCGAAATTAGAAAGAATTAACTTTATTTTTATTTAAAAATAGTAAAAAGTCAATGTATTTTAAAATTTAACAATTCATAAAATAAAATTTTTAGAAAATGCAATGGCTACAATAAGACCCATCAAAGGAGGAAGGAAGGGCAAAATAATTTCTCTCAATTTACAAGAAGGAATGTTAGAATTGAATTTTAAATATCTTTTTATGAATTTCATAAAGAAATTGAACTTTCTCGATGAAGATCTACACAAACATTTAAATTAAATTGAATTTAATTCTTTTCAATTTAATTTCTCTCAATTTTATGAACACAAATCTCATCTTAGTGTCAAGATATCACGAGAGAGAGTATGCAATACAAGACTTTGAGGTCAAAAAAGTTCTTTGTATATTATATAATAATTTTTAAATTTTGAAATAAAATATTGATAAAAATTGTACTGCCAAGATCTAGAATTACTTGATGGGTTGTGAGTCAGGCTGACATGGAGGACACGTCATTCTGTCGTTCATGCGACGAAGATCTGCACTGCCTTTGGCAACGTGATGTCCAACTAAAATGTCAATATTTTAATCAAAAGTGGTGTTTATTTAAATAATAAAATTAGAAAGTGTGAGTTTATATTTTTTAAGAAAATATATAATTTATAATAATAAGAATTTTTATTATAAAATATTAAAATTATTTGATAAATATATATGATATTAGTGTGTGCAGCATCACCAAGACTACATATAAATCTATAAGAAAATTTCAGTAGTTATCTTGTATTGGTAAAAAAATTCATCTTTTTTTTAATAAGTAAGTCTCATCTGAAATATGATGTCCACCTGTGCATTTATTGAACAACGAAAACATTTAGATAATGAGAATTATGTGTTTGTTGAGGGACCTCTCTCAAAGTTTATGATCTTAAATTTGAAATTTCGCTCACACAATTAATTATTGCAAGATTTCTAGGCTGCTAATCTGTCAATGTTAGGATCCCCTACCTTCAATGTGAAATAGAAAAAAAGGAACGTTTAGATAATGAGAATTAATTGTTTGTTTGTGACGATGTTTCATCCAGAATGTCACAATAGATGCACACGACAGCAACGCTAAGACCATCACAAAAAGTTTACTCTATCGTGATACATCTAGTTAATTAACTTGTCATTACATGTAAATATATAATAACGTAGTTAGAGTTTAGGATTTAGAGTTTATTTCTTTGTAAAATTAAAATGCGTATACAACTATTACTATTAGGTACGTGTCTCTGCTAGCTTACAAAAGTTGTGGTCATGTAATCTTAGGCCTTAATTAATCGGTAGATTACACAATTGAGTTGATGAAACATCATCGACCAGGTAACACAAGGAGGATTAATCAAAATCAAGTTTAACAAATCATCATACAACCAAATGGAATGTTTCAATTAGCTACAGAGCCAATGGGAATCTTAAAGAAGTTCATTAAAAAGCATTACCATTACCAATGAAAACTTAAGAAATCATTTTGATAGGATGCAAATTAACATGCATTAATTATTAATTCTCCTTGAACCTAGGCCAGCGAACTTTCAATTCTGATCTTACCATCTCCAGGGGCTTCTCCTCCTCTGCCAATCCTCTCCCACTTCTCATAATCCAAAATCGCTCAATCTCTTCTGGTTTCCGCCCTGGGATTCGCCCAGCAATTAGCTCCCACCTACGTGGTTATATATGTTTCAAGTTATTGGTTAGTTAACTATTGTCTTATTTGTTATTCTCTTTAATGACGATAATTCTCACACGAAAGTCTATTAGTACATGACATAAATTTAAAAGTGAAAATAAAAAATACAAACGGAAAAGGAAAATGTGAAACTAAAAATCGATACCTGTTGGCACAACTTTGTAATTAAAATACTTTCATTTCAAACAATTCCACCAAGGAAAGTTTCAAAATTCCAAAGATTTCTACCAAGACTATTGAATTTGGTTTCATGATATATTTAATTAGTCAATATGTCTACAAAATAAAAAGACTACGGAGGTATTTGTGAGAAATAATGAAAAATAATAATTCAAATTTTTTATTATTTTTTACTATTTTTCATACTTTTTCAAAGATACAAATCTCTCTAATATGTGAATTTGTGTAGATATAAACATAAATAAGTATATGCCTTTTGGACTTGTACTGAAATAAAACCATTTAATAGGACTTAGCTGCAATAATCCTGTTCGATTCCCTCTAGATTGGTGGCCTCGGGGTTCACGAGCCCGGCGTTGTCGGTACACCCTTTTCTTGGGCTCTGTGGATCGGTGGCTCATCTCGAAAAGCAAATAATCCTTTGGGCTTTGGATCTGGGCTTTGGGATTAGGACTTTGAGATTTGGGCTTTTTGCACGTTAAATAAATTGCAGTTGCATGACATGTGTACGGCCGACGGCCGTCTGTGCGTTTCTACAGGTTTTATGTTTTTTTCTGTTTAATGATTTTTTTTCCATACAAAGTTAAGCAAACTAAGTGGTATTCGGTAATATAGTGTTACATCGAAGATAATATGTTAAATTAATTGTGATTCTTATAGAATCATTTTATATTAGTTAATTGATTTTAATAAGATAAATCTTAAAGATTCCATGTAACATGCTTATATGGTAACTCCACAAGAGACTCATAGGTACAAGTGTGTTAAATAATATAGTGATAAATGAGGACTTTTATAATACTTGTAAGTTTTTTTTAGATTTTATTTTACTAAAATTAATTAAATAGTAGGAAATGACTTATAAGTAATATAAAAATTTTAATTTCACTTATATTTTCTGATATTAGTTAGACTATTTTTTCTAAGATGTCCTTACATTTGTAGGTATTTCTTTGAAATACTTTACATAATATATTACGTATGAAGTACATGACTTAACTTTAATAACTAATAAGAAAGAGTTCACAAATAATATATTTAAGAGATCTCAATTCTACTCTTTTCTTTTTATGTGAAATTATTTTTTCAGTCTTAATAGTCAATTAGTTTAATAATAAGATGAATCGCATCAAGAAGAAGCATACATGTATATTAATTAATGACCGGAAAATTAAGGAAAAGAAGGAACGGGTGGTCATGGATGGATCGATCTTGCCTGTCGCCGACGAGTCTGTGCATCCGGTAGATCAGATCCTCCTCCTGCTCCGACATGTGGATCACCTCCCACTGCGCACTGGTGACTTCCTCTAAGAAGAAGAAGAACAAAAAAGAAAAAAAATAAGATCGACGAATAACAAGTTAATCAGGTAAGAAGATCGATCGATGGACTTGTGATCGATGGCACTACACCCATCAATCTCAACAGATAAATTAATCAAGCACAAAGACAGACAAACTGACAGACAGAATGACAGAGGGAGAGAGTAAGATAGGGACAGAGAGATAGAGAGAGAGATCAAGCATATATGCTGAGATTTTAAGGATTCACCTTCATGGTCGTCCTCTGCCGTCCTCCTGCGCTTCCTTCCTTGCCTCCCCATCGAGATAGAGAGAGGTGGGTGGCGGGGTATGGGCTGCTGTGGTGACGAAGGAACAAGAGGAGGAACCTGTAGGGAAGGTACTGCTGGTGTACTTAAGAACCGAAGGGAGAATAGCAAGCTAGAGAGAGAAAGCCAGGGAGGTGTGGTTCTACACTTCTACTACAACTGACAAGTATGGAACGTCGGGTGGTGAGGTGGGTACCAACCAAATGCGCGCAAGGGGGAAATATATATATATTTATCATATGGCCTCGCACTGCATTCAATGTAATTGTAAAACTTGTCCAAATTTATTGTAAATTAATTATATATACTATGTCCTCTTGGAATCATAAATATTATGGCCACGCACTGCATTCAATATCGAAGGTTTTGTTTGGTTACTGCTAATTAAAAATTACTCATGTAGTCGTAATAACATAAAGATTTTTTAATACAATTTTTTAATTGTAATTTTTAATTACATCAATATTAAAAAAATATAATTTTACTATTCTACATATTTTATTAAAATATTAAAATAAATATAAATATTATAAATACAAATAAATACAAATTATTATTATTTTATCGAACAATCTAAAAATCAATTAATATATTTTTTCTTATTTAATAAACACAACTCTAAAAATTACTTCTTTCGACTCTTAAACTACAAAAATCTACACCAAACACTGCGAAAATTAAAACCTTATCTGATCCATCGTCCCATCGGATCGACCTCCCCCTTCACCCACATCCGATCCCCACCATGGCGTGTCTGCATGTAATAGGTAGGGCTACCCATGCTTACAGAAAGAGCAGTTGATCACGAGACTGTAGTTTTCATTTAATTGCACCCAATATATATATATCATAAGATTACTGCTTGGATTCTGAAAAACTTATATAATAAAATATATCTACATGTGTGTGTATATATATGTGTATATATACATATGTATATATATGTGTGTATATATGTATATGTATATATCACATACATATGTGTATATATGTATATGTATATATCACATACATATGTATATATATGTATATGTATATATCACCTTAAAAAATGAGTTAAACATTAATTTCTGCTTGGCTACTGAAAAATCTGTCTTCAAACATGGGCAAAGGCAAAGGCATTTTATTATCAACATGCATGGGGGTAAGTAATTAGAAAGACAAATTAAGAGTGTGCAGTTAATTAATGCAGAAAGCTGTAGCTCTCTCTCTTTCTCTAAATTCATTAATTAGGTTGTGAGTTAAAATCTAACTTGGATAACAGAGAAGTAGGAACCCAGAAAAAAACAAAAGAAGATGTTGATGAGGAGAAGAGAAGATCACAAAAAAGAAACAGCAACAATCAACCATGCATTGATTGATTTGGTTTCAGTGCCTTTCAGAAATTAGACAAGTGGATTGGGGGCATTTATTGAGGTGGATAGGCATAAGCCCGGTCTGTGGCACTCATTCTTGCATTGGCCGGAACCTGGGGGTCAGCAACTTTTTTTATTAATTAATTAAAAAAACTGACACTGTAGAATCATAAAAGATCGAAGTAAATAAGGTAGATCAAATAATAGTTAAGTGGAGGGAACCGTACAAAAGTTCTGACTATAGACGGCCAAAAAGAAAAAATAAGAAACATATATTAATTATTAAGAACATTAGCAAGATCGACCTAGCGAAAGGATGCAAAAGTTACCGAAAGGTTGTGATCTTGCACAGGGATGACTTTGCAAATTAAAGACAAGAGAGTCTGGCAAATTAATTAAGGGAGAAACTTCTACTACTATTTTGGGTGATTGCCAGTGAATTGAATAACATGATTGACCACCGGTGATTAGAATTTTTAAAAAAAAAATTATTAGTACAAGATAAGTTTAATCTATCAGTGAAATTTTGAATTAAGATTATAAATTTAATGAAAGGTTCTTTGATTGCTAAGATACCACTTTAGTAGTTTTATCAATGAATATTAGAATTGCACAGAGACAAAATTGTTATATTTACAGTAAAAAGAAATAGGGTAAGTGTAGAATCTTACTTCAAATTTTTAATTCACACTTACATGGTTTAGAAAAAAAGTATGTTCTACCTAAAAAAAGATTAATAAAAAAATTAAGAATAATATGGTACACTGAAAAGAAAATACTTATCACAGTTTTTAAGTATATTATGTACTTAACTATACTTAGATACAAAATTTAAATAAATAAATTTGATAATTAAAAAAAGTTCGAATTATTGTCCTTCCCTTGGAAAGGTTTTAAATACATCAATCACTGTGACTATGCATCATCAGATATGTTGTGACGGTCGTCACGAGAGATTGTCTGCAACAATTGTCAAAGTTTATTTTTTTAGACCTTATTTGTTTGGTCAACTCCAACTTTAACTTTAAAACTATACAAACTCTCATACATCAGACTCTCATATACAAACTTCTACCTTATAATTTATTATACAGCTTTAACATCATTTACAAAATTACTCTTAACTCTAACTTTCTGTAGTTATTAGAGTTAAAATTAAAGCTGAAGTTTCGTTAACAAATGAGGCCTTAGTAATGCAATCTAGTAGTTATGGTTATTGTTAATGATTTTACTTGAAAAAAATATTTATTTATAGCTTAATGTAGATTACAACATGTTAATTGAGTAATAAGATTCAATGCACATATTTATTAGGAATTATAGTTAATGTATGTTATTATGGGTCTATAAATGATCTATGCATACCTATTAGGATTTAATAATCATCTCTAATGGTTAGTTTATTTATTTATTTATTTATCTATTTATTTAAATCTGAAATGTTTTATACATGCATGTTGATTTTGATATATTTAATATGTTAATTGATAGCTTTAGATTTCTAATGGAGTTATTAATTACCTTTTGATTTGCATTATAATGTTTTTAATGAGTTGTGTATGATTTAATAGAAAGTGTTGCATGCATTCAGTAGAATCACTAAACAAGTTGCATTAGTTGTATTATATACATAATTAAATGACTAATTACCTTTTAAATGTTTAGACACTATTACACAGATTGTATACAACCTTAGCCATAAACTAATAATGATGTGAAGAAGGCATGTAGAGTTAAAATGTTGTAATAGTTGGTTTATAATTCATTTATTTTTTTGTTGCTACATTTAGTCTTATTTGCTTATCAAACTCTAAAACTTATTATTATACATCATCAAAGCTGGCAAACAATGTTAACAAACAACATTGTACTATACAGTATAAATAGTTAATATTACAAAAAATAACTCACAAAAACTTCAAACAAACATAACTCTAACTCTAACTAATAGCAACTTCAACTAACTCTAGTTATAGTACAAGAGATGCAGCTAAAATTGAAACTGAAGTTGCAAACAAACGAAAGTGTTACTCTATTTATTTTATTTTAATTTGAATTATAGTTGTCTGGTGGTTAATCTTCTTTTTATGTATTATTTTTTATATTATTTAAGGAAATAATTAATTACTTGTTGGGCTCCAACTCCTCTTGGTGGACATATTATTTTTTTAGGAACTAAAAAACAGTTACATAATTATAGAATGGCTTTAATATAGATGGAATTAAAGTATAGTATTATACACTTAATTAATTATTTCACTAGTATATAAATGTTTAGACTGAGATTGTTAATTTGGTACCTTAGTTAAAACTATAATTATTATACAACTTTGTTGAACTCAATTTCCTAAAATTTGGTTTTCTTTTGTGTGTTGTATTTTCTTATACAACTTTTTATCATTAATTAGACAACAATAATATTGTAAACACTTATGACTAAACATACTATAAATATTCATCTTTTGATTTAGATACTATAAGACTATATTTGTATAGAGAGAGTTTCAACAATGTACAGTAGCAACTTTTTTTAATTTCTAAAATTACTTGTCATTATTATACATAGATTTGAATTAACATTTATATAAATTTTTGATTTATTATTTTTAATATTAAATGTTAAATATATTTGATAAATATTATTATATAAAATTAAAGTATATCGTAAAAAATAAAAACATTACAGTAATAATCTCTTAAACAGACCTCAACATCGATGTTATTTAATAATATTAATATAGAGCTCAACCTCGAACAGATATAAAATTATAAATCTTCAGTCATATATTATATGTAAATATTACAAATAAAATTAACGAAAAATCAAACAATTATAATTGTTTGCATGTTTCGACTTGACTTCGCCGTCCGATCACCGGCATATCGGTCCCGTCCTCCCGGCGAACCACCTCTCCGACAAGGACCTCCTCTCGACGGACGCGTAGTTCAGCCTGGCGCCGGAAGCTTTGTCGCACGTCTCCTCCGGTATCGTCTTCAGCCCGCACAACCAGTCGTCGTCGGCAACAAATAAGTACTCGTCATCGACGGCCGACGAGGGGGGTCGATCTCCACTGCCCGCCCGGCCGACCCTGAACATGGCCCGGAGTAGTTTTCCGACGGAGTTGGGGAGTGTCCTTGGCGACGCCGACGTCGACGTCGACGGCTTATTCTTCTTCTTCGTGTTGCGTGAGACCGACGACGGCGGGGGTGGTGGGTCGACCGACGACGTGCGGGGCTTGGAGACGGTCCTCCCTGTGGCCATGGCGGACTGGAGCTGCTTCTCGAAGGCCTTGAGCTCGAAGGAGTCGTAGAGGGAGCTGCCGCAGTCCCACACGGCGGAAGACTTGTTCGTCGCGCGGTGGTGCTTCTTGTGCTTCTTCTCCATCTCGGCCGCCGCCTTCCGTAGAGGCGAGGAGAAGAGTGTGGTGGAGGTGTAAGACATGTGTGTCGCAAGATCTTACACTTCCGAAGAAGAAGACGACGGCGGCGACGACCAGTGATGACAAGGTCTCGAGGAAGAGGAAGAAGAGAATATATAAAGAAAAGAATGCACGAAGTTGAATAGAATTAGAATTAAAATTATATATTAATTAAAATAATAAAAATTTATATATTAAATTTTGTATAATAATAATAAATTTTAAGAATTAGACTAAAATTGACCTTAAAAGAAACCTTAAAATGTAGTTATTACTACATCTCAAAGGAGTAATATTACAAAGAAGAAATTATAATAATAAAAATTTTATAAAATTTTAATTTTACTGAACCATTTTTTTAAAATGTAATATAATTAACGTTTAATGAGTTACTTATTATTAGTGATGATATTCTATTTAAAAAAAAATTATTATAAAAGATATTAATTTAACTAAATTTAAAAGCTATATGATAATTTAAAAGTAACTGTTGAATCTTTTTTAAACAAATGATCAGGGGCATTCACATCTTTTAATGCGAGGAATTGTGCAAAAATAACTTTTGGATTTCGGAAAAAATAAATAGGACGAATGCATTGGAAATTAAAAGCTACTATAATCAAAGAAATTAATATATTTATCTGATTTTTTTAGAAGTTACTTCGAACGAAATTAATAACTCAAACAAATAAACACGATATTTCATGATATACGAAAGTTTCGAAAAGTGGGAAAAAACAATGTTGCATTTTCCAAATATAGAGGGAGATATATTGCAAATTTCCCAAATATTTCTCACTCTTTTTCAAATCAAAAGATAAAACACAGATAAGTCCGGCCGATGCATCCATCCATCTGAAAAGTCAATGATAAAAATAAAAATATATATTGTCGGCAAGATTTTAAATAAAAATTATATGCATCAGATCGGTGGCGTGTGGAGATGAACGATCGAGACTTGTTCCCACCGCTTTCACGTGGAATTTGATTGACGAAGCTCCGAAGGTGGTATATATTTTTTGTTAAGATCAAAGTCACAATAACGAGATTAAAAGTATTTTTATATATATTAGAAATTGATAAATGAAAATGTAAGAAAAAGAAAAAAAAATTAAAAAAAATTAAGATTATTTGTGTATATGGTAAAAATTTTAAAAACTTTATTTAAAAAATATAAATATTATATATTTTAATATTTAAACATAATTTTATATTTTTGTGTAACCACGAATTTAACTATAATCAAGAAAAGTTAGGTAAGATGCACGAGATTAAGGAAATATATTGTAATAAAATTTTTGTTAATTGTAAGCATTTTTTTCAACTTAACATTGAAAAATAGTGGAAAAAATATATACTTAGAATAATGTAAAATTTTAAAATTTTTCTACATTTTTTAGGATATACAAACACCTAAAAAATTTTAAAAAAAAGTCAAAATTTTCTTTTTCAAAATTTCTAAAAAATACAAACTCCCTCTAAAGATCTCACTAATGATAATCATTGTTAAAATTAATGTTTGAATGTTAGAAATTTAGAAAATGAAAATAAAGTTGTCAACTAGGCTATGCTAGCACAGCCTGGCACGATTTGACCATGCCAATCAATGGCACGGTACGAAAAAAATTTCGTATCATGCGTTGTGCTTGGGCCGAACCCTCAGGTAGTTCCTGCCATGCCGGCACAGCACGAATTGTAGCACGAAATAGGCATGGTCCGGCCTAGCACAAGACTATGAGGTGGGTTGGGGGGCGAGGGGGACAATCATCGGGTCTCGGGAGGGGGGGGACCAATCGTCGGGTCATGTGACCAGTAGGGTGAACGGTTGTGTGCGCAGGAGGGGGGTGAATGGGTTGTTTGGTCGGTGGGGGGGATGGGTTGTCAGGTCATTGGGTCGACAGCTAGGTTGTGCGGTTGGTGGGGTGAACGGTCGCGTGCGCGAGCGAGCGGGCTAGGGAACTATGCCTGGGTCAACCGTCAGGTCATTTGGTCAGCCATCGGGTCGCGGCGCTAGGTCCCAGGAAGAAGAGCCGAAGAGAGAGGTGGGCTGTCGGTGTTAGGGCTCCAAGGAGTGAAGTCAGTCTTCCGCCAAGTTGCAGGCGACTACCAAGTCCACAAGGTGGCAGCCATGTTAGAGCTACCAGGTGCCCACGAGTTAGGCTGCAGATATAAAGGGAGTTGGGCTTTTGTCGGAAGTTAGGTGGCTACCGGACTCACAGGGCGGCAACCGAGTTTGCACAGAAGGCAGAAGTGAGAACAGATAACCTTAAGTATATAGGCTTAAGTTTACGGCTTAAGTCTATGGTCATAAGTATACGACATTTAGTCTACGGACTAGCATACAACTATGAGAGGTGGAGCCGAAGTCTAAAGGAGCGAGCGTCTGACCTAGTCGGGTTGGCGGCTACCATCCTCGGAGAACCGGCCACCAGGTCAACCCTAACGACAGCCAGCTGAAGGACAAGATCACCTAGTGACAGGTCTCAAGCGGCTGCAGGTCCAATTGCCGGGTCATTGGGTCGCGGGAGAGGGGTTACCCGTCATTGGATCATGTGGCCCTCGACTCTTCTCTAGACTTTTTAGTTTTTAACCAAGTAACTTCTTCATTTCATATAGTATGAAGAATTAATTTTTTTTTAATGAAAGAGAACACAATAAAAACAAGTAAATAAAAAAATAAAAGTTAGTATAATCTAATTTTTTTTACCATATAATACGTACCTACAAAACCTATATCTACAAAAATAGGGGTATATTTTTCTACCTTTAGATGAATAAGTATGTATCATGTTCTAAGACTATAAAATATGTA
>JAMKPZ010003005.1:0-32082 GCA_024699675.1 Amphibolis antarctica
AAATTAAAGTTATGAATCACAGAGACAAATAAAAGTGAATAAATGATGTAAACCACAAGATCGAGAGTAGAAATCAAATAGTCGTAGCAAAAGTTTGATGTGTAAGCATGTAGATTATCTGAAGTTGTTTAAAATTGACGAGCAGAGAGAGTGAAAGAAGAGTACATGCATGCATGCTTGTATGTAGACCCAAGGTCCCCTCTACCCATTAAACGCAGCTCCATTAATGGAGGAAGCAACCCCTTCCACCCCACAGCCGTATTAAGATGAGCAGTAGAAAGAGAGGCTTGATCGATCAAAATGAGCTCTTTTTTTTTTCTTTTTTTTTACATCTACGTTAAAAATTATTATATATTATATATATATCACTTTCTGCACTCGTGTCGATCTCGCTGGCTGTATCGACCGACACGGCCTGTTGAATCTTTTTAAAAGATCGGCCCATTGTCGTTCACACGTGTAATCAACCCATGTGCAATGGCTCAGTCCAACACGCGTATAAAATTCACGTAACCAAAAAAATTATCTTTAAAGTGATAAAAAGTAATTTTAAGGTAGATATTGGTTAATCAAAGATGGATCTAAATATGTCAATAGATCGATACGATATTATCTAGATCTTTTGTTAGTCTAATATTATTTATGGACCTTTTAACTAGTAGCCTAAGTACGGCCTATATGGATTTGTATTGTATCAAATTAAACTAAGTTTGACATATTTTAATTTTTAATTATTTTTTATTTTATTAAAAATTAATATAATTTTTAAACATTAAAAGATTAATATAGGTGATAATCATACATTACTTGTTAAAATAAAGTAAAATAGATATAAAATTATAAAAAATTATAAAATTATTTTCATGTCATGTCATGTCGGACCACGTGTTGTGTTATGCTGACATAAAAATTCAAAAGACTAGTTTAGACATGACTCGTTAAATGGTACTGACTTAGTTGGATACGACTCAATTAACATGTCTACAATTTGTGTATTGATCAAATAATCAAGAGTTGACGGTGAACTGATATTTAATGTAGTTACGATGAATTTAAGTTAAGTTGATATATAATTTAATTGTAAAATATAATTATTTAAAATATAAGAATGTTGATATGATTAGAAAATACGATGAAAAAATTATAAGAAAAAAAAGTATTCAGAAATCCCTACGTAATCGTAACAATGAAAGTGATTTTAAAAGCAGCAAATAGTGATTAGGTCTTAAGTGGGTATGTTTGCAAAGGATTTTATTTTACGACCCATGCAAAGGATTTTATTTAATGACCCATGCATTTAACGTCCTGAACTTAATTTAAAGAGTTGAATGAAGTTGAAATTTAAAGTTGTAAAATAAATGAATTTAAAATTGTATAGTAATTAATATGATAAAAATTTCTATATTATAATTTATATGATGATAATAACACATAAATATTTATATAAAATTAAAATTAAAGTTAAAAAAATAGTTTTCAAACAAAGCTGTTGTCCAACGCGTTTTGTTTAAAAAATAGAAATTTTGTTGTTGTTAAAAGTAATTTTTGAAAAAAATAAACAAATATGTTAGAGTTTATCTTAGTAACAACTCTTAGGGTCTGACGCTTTAATTTCTCCTACATTTACTTTTTGAAAAATCTAAGAGTTACTTTTACGTAACTCTTCGTAACTTATTGACCTAAAATATGCAAATGTCTTTTCAATTTCAAAACATTTACATATATCTTTATACAACCATTTACATATATTTTTACATGTATCATTACACGATTTAAAATATATTCTTATATATATATATATTAAATTTAACATTTAAAATATTATTGATAATAAAAATGTTTATAAAAATAAAATATCTGGCCAAAAATAACTCATCTAACGTTAATTACAACATATTTTTAAAAAGACAAACATTTTAAATGTAAAATTAAAATTTTATAAAAACAATAATTCTAACAAATAAACATAATTCTTGAATTATAACTCTCTCTTTTTCTATCATTCAAAACGTTGTTAGTACTATTCTAAAAGTTAATAACTATAATCTAAAGTTAAAACAAACGTTCCTAATGTCAAAAAATAATGATTTTGTCATAAAAGATTACAACAATTTTACGAATATAAATATTAAAGTACATGATAAGGAAAATAGTTATTTTTTTCATTTTAAGTTTTCTTTACGTAAAAACCTAAATATTTATTTATTATGTATTTTTCATATGTTTTTAAATTTTATCATGTATGATATATTTTAAAATTTAAATGAAAGTTAAAAGTTTAATATTGTTTTCAATTTGTGTCGATTTCAATGAAAGTAAAAAAAATAATATTGTTTTTCGTAAAAGTTTCGAAGCGAACAGTAGTATCTCTTTTATTGTAAAAAATGGTAATAAACGGAATTTATGTTTTTAAAATTAGTAAAAAAAATGAAAATACAAATACAAATGGTAATAAAAGGAATTTGTGTCTATTATTTTACATAATTTTCTATTATTTTCAAAATACAAATCTCACTAAAAAGGAATTTATATTTTTGAAAACAATAAAAAATTTAACATATTATTTTTAATTATTTTACATTATTTTTTTATTATTTTAAAAAAACATGTATCTTTTTGTGCAATTAAAAAGCCATGAATCTACGGAAATTATCGATGAGAGGGAAAGGAAATGAAAATTCATCAGGTTTGGATCGGACGAGACTGGCAAGTGAATTGTCGGCGAAAGGGAGGCAGGAGCGGACGGTGGGCTCTTTCTTCCACTCTGATCTTGTTTGCTCCCTCGGACGTAGTCTGATTCGGTGGAATTTGTCGCAATCCGAGCTCGAGTGGCCGCAACATTCCCGCCTGGTGCTCGCGGTTCACCGGAGGAGGAAGATAGGAGGGAACAACGTCGAAACAAGGGGGATAGGTACGGGCGCGGCGTTCCGTTGCTTCGATCGTTTCGAATTTGAAATACTGTTGTGATGAGGTTTCACTTCGGCCTCTGATAGCGGATGTTGCGGTCTGAGCTCGGAATTCCTTCGAGTATTCCCCCTTCTGTACTATTCAACCGTCGTTAATTTTGGATTCGGTTTTGTGTTCAGTGCGAGCGGAGATCTGTTGGGGGATGCTGTGGGAGAGACGGATCCAGATGCTGTAAGTTTCGTGATGTTCCGTAGAATTGCTTCCGGTTGGATATCTCGCTTTCTCACACGCATGGGGTAAGCGGTTTGCTTCTTCTGAATTCCGCATGGATTACGAGATCCCGGCATTTCAGTTATAGAAGTTGAGGTTTTTCACTTGTTTGCTTCTTCTCCAAGTATCTTGGGGTTTTTGAATCGCTATTTGCTTCATTTTTATATTAGTAGATAGTGTTGTGGCGCGCTGGTGTTGTGCTTTCCCTCTAATGGAAGGTGAGAATTTCTGTTGACGTAAAGAACTCACAGCAGCTTCCATCCATCCTGTGAGAATATGATCATTTGGAATTTTTTCAGTATAAGTGTGGTCCGAACATCTTATTCTTGATGTTTTATTTCGGTTGCTTGAAGCCTGTTTTGTTTGAGAAATTTAGGAGGCTAAAAACGTGTTTCATGACCGTAAGATCCTAAATTAGTGGCCCGTTTCTGGTGGAATTTTGTTAATGTTCCTTTTTGTATTTCTCTATGAAAAATCTAATAATTTCGTATTATAAAAAATATGGACTGTATCTGTTAGCTGTCCCCTGCATTTGAATTCTTCCTTTCTGCATGTATTATTTTGTAGCTTACATCGATATATAAATATTCTAACATCCTAGGACCACAAGTGCTTCGGTCCCTGTTCTTTGGATTTCTATAACCATTCAAATAAGAACTTGCTGGTCGTTGTGTTATTTAAACCTTCAAAAGTGTAGCTTTTTATGCATTTCTCAGTTTAGTTTGATGAAATCAAAATAGTGGGTTGTGATCCTTCAAGTGGGAAAATGGCAGAATAATTTGCTTGATAATCAAACTTCTGGAATACATTTAAAATCTGATCTTTAATCCAAATTATTTGATTAATTAAGAAAAATATGAACATAGATTTGTGAAACTTTCTCAATTTAGTGTTTTTAATGTAATACATTCTGGGTAAATGCTGTCTTGAATTTGGGGCAATATTCCTGTACAATCTGCTTTATTTTACTTTGTGAGGCCTGGTAATCTGCATGTGAAAGAATCACATTTTTAACGTTTCAAGGCAATTCATTGTTTTTGCATCAGCATTGTTGATAACAAATGACATCATTCATTGCATCCAACTGGTAACGTTTTTGTTTTCATGGTGTGATCCATGACATTTGGACGTAGTTGATGGTACTAAATTATAATGCCCTTTATTTATTAGAGACCATCATTTTTGAGTTGTAAACAATCTTCTTCATCTTTGATAGTTTGAAGTGTATATTTGGTCAAAGGCTGTGATGTTGTCAATCACTGTAGATGCTGTAGTTTGCTTGTTCATGCTATGATTTGGAAAGTATGTGTTTTTTTAATAAGCAGTACTAAGGGTGAGTTTGATTGGTTTGTGGGGCTGCTGGTTGGGATTGTAGGATTATGCATACAATCTATGCGAAACAGGTATGACATAGTATTGGCAGAATTGAGTTGATTTCCAACGATATTTTTGTGCTTTACAACTCACAATTGGGTTTATAGAGTTCAACCTTTATTATTTGATTCTAGTCTTAATTTTGGAATTTTCCTCCTTTTGCCCCTTTCCTTGACATGATATCCGTGTCAATAGCTTAATTTAGTTACAAGAAATGTCATCAATATAACTAGTGTGCCGATTTTAAATTTTGACCAATTTGGTAGTCATTTTGAATTTTGGTTGGAATATAACTACTGTGCCGTAAAGAAGTTGATACAATATGACACATTTAACTCATTTATTATACTTGTGTTTTAAATGGGTTGAGATAACACAGTTAACAATGTTAGCATAATTAGTATGGTTAATGCAATTAACCACTAATGATTGGATCAAAAACATAAAAGAAATGGTAGACATTCACTAATTTGATAGAAGAAGAATGATCTCACTACTTATCAAACATTCACCTTTTGGGTGACATCAAATTTATAGTAATTTCTATATTGTTGAGTTCCACTATATTTCTTCATTCACTGGTAGTGAATATCTTTTTTCACGTTATATTGATTAAATAAAATTTCAGATAAAAAGAGTTGAAGGTATAAAATATATTTGGTAGAAAAGATTACTGGAAAAATAAGTTTCTTGGAGTGTTACATAATTAATAACCAAGTCCCTGTAATACTGTGTAGAGAAACTTAAAGTCAATCTTGATGAGAAAGCATACAACCAATATTAAACTTGGCACCAATATGAAAGTTTGATGAAAAAGCCAATTTTGTATGTTTGACTTAAACTCAATCTTGATGAAAAAGTTGTACCTGTATTAATTTGGTGGTAAAAAAGCATGCGGTCACAATTGGATATTGGTGAATCAAGGCAACAGGTACATAGACTTCTTAGTAACTAGTTGATATGCAAGTTGATGGAGAACATGATTGGTTGGTAGAAAGTATGGTGAGTTCCATGGAAGCATCTTGCTTTTATGACATTAGTTGTGGATATTAGATCAAGCAATCGGAAAAAGACAAATATATGATAACTTCTTCAGTGACTATGATGACTTCTGACGGCTTCCAATGAGCAACATCTATTGTGAGCACTAACTTCTTCACCAACTATAATGACTTCTGACAGCTTCCAGTGAGAAACATCTATTGTGAGCACTTGGGAAAGTCAAAGGGAGGAAGAAGTGGATCACAAAATCAGCTGTTGAAGGCAACTGTAGATAATGTATGGTTGGGGTGGAGAGGACAAATGTTGATCAACATGTCACGTGTCAACCAACACGAGTCTGTGATGGCCAACTTTTTGTGTGTCAATCAACATAGCAAAGCTAAACTTGGCACCAAATGGTGCACTTGCCAATACAACCCCTACTATTGATGTGGTATTATTGTTTACTTGTCCTAATTTTTTATGTTAAAATTCATAGCTTATGTTCATTTTTTACGAAATGTCTTTCACAAATTTCATTGAAGTCCAACATGTGTTGAATTTTCACAGGACCAAAGTTCAGCATTACATTGATATTGAAAACCTTACTTTTGTCTCAAAGTTGTTCTTGCCTCTTTATGAAAATTTTGTTATTAGCCTTTAGGTTAGCTTTACACTCTGCATATCATACAATTATTGGACAAGAAATACTTTTTCTTTGCTTATTTAGGATCTTTGCCCTTACCCTTATGCAGCAAACATTGATTTTACAGTTGCTTTTCACTACTTAGCCACTCTCCATTTCCTGGAGGAAACAACCTTGGCTGATGAATGATAGCATGGGTTTCTTTTTTCTCCATAAAATGGAAGGAAATAAAACTCCCTTCATGTTTACATGTATCGAATATTGATTTTGGGTTGAGACAAGTAGATCATAAATGGATTGTATATAAACTAAAATATGATTTATTTATTAAATGCGTTGTGTCAACTGTTAATAATGAAAACCTATTTGATGTAAACAAAAACCCTTTTTTCTAGTATATATTATTTATCATGTCAACATGTTTGGTTAAAAAATGAAGCTAAAAAAATGTTGTGTTAAGAATTGTCACTCCTGAAATTTACATGATAAGTTTTTTGCATCAGTGGGCATCTTCATGAGAATGACGTGATATCCTCGTGAATTTTTTGACAGAAGCATTTTCAATTGAATCATTGTTTGTGCCTTTTTCTGTTGGATATATTGAACTCATTAATGATTAAAATTTTCTGAATAGCCAATTAAAAAATAATATTGGTTAATGCATCCACCTTATACATTTATTAGAGTATTCAATTCAAGAGTGGGTTTTTTATGACACATTTGTAGAATGGAAAACTGGTACTAATCGATTAACCTGATTTGCAACAGAGCAGTGGTTGTCTTGGATGCTGCTCTAAACCCACTCCCATTATTGCTGTGGATGAACCTTCAAAGGGTTTAAAAATCCAAGGGCGTAGTGTGGAAAAGCAGGCTGTCTCTGAAGATTTCTGTAGTTCAAGCACATATGAAATGGATAAAAGTGGAGTACATTCTATGAGAAGCATATCATCGATTAGCACATCAACGCAGGCACAGGATCACCATGGAGCAACCAGCACAAGCAATTCTTTTGAATTTGTCAACCATGGCAAGTATAAATTATAAATAAATTTTTAACCTTGACCGTTGATGCCCCACAGCTGGTACATAAGATATGCAAAGTAAGGTTTTTAGTGACAATTTGAAGCATGATTTTGGCAATGTAATGATAACCTAAATTAAGTACTAAAAAAATACATTGACCTTCCAAAAAAGAAAAATGATACCGATAGCAGCATTTTGTTTATAATTTTGAAATTGACAGTGCTGGTTTACTAGCCATTTCGATGCCATAATACTTCTGAATAGTATAACCACTCAGAAAACACAGATAAGTATAACCATGTTTGCATTTCATAATTTACAAATTATTATCATTGTTTACCATATATTTCTTGCATTAATAAATCATAAAGGGAATTGCCAAATTCGTTTTCTATTTACAAGATACCTTGGAGTGCTGTGATTATACATCATGCGAATTTAGGTTTTTATTAGTCACTATAATCTCAGTGGATTACAGTTTCTCAGAGATTGATATAAAGATGGTAGTAGGTGATTACTAATTTACAGTTAAATTAATGAAAACTCTAAAATATGATTGGACGTCTTAATGCTTCCAACTTTACTTATTATATTTACAGTTAAATTAAGTTTACTCCTGGAAACTTCAATGATTATTGTAAGTATAGTTGGCATCTTCAAGAAAACAGTGGTTGTTACCGATTAATGTTTAGAAATTTAAAATATGTAGCTGTTTGCTCTATTCGGATCCCCACATTATTTTTCGCTACTATATTTAAAATTACCTTTATCATTTACCTGTCTTTAAAATTTAGTATCTAGGTAAAGTTATGTGGCTGTGTGCTTTTTCCAGATCCCCACTTCATGTTTAAAATCACTACCATGTTTTGTAGCCGGTTCACCTGACTTGAGATACTTTTTACCATCTTTAAAATTTTGTGTTGTCATTATATGGATGTAGGATTTCTTCTCTGGAATCAAACGAGACAGCAGTGGACCAGTAACAAAAGACCACATAACAATCCTCAGAAGATCCGAGAACCTCTGTTAAGGTATCTATTTTGTGCATATAGAAGCTCCGATGTACACTGGTTAGGAGCAAAAGTTAAACACGCGTCTGCAATAGCCTATGCAATGAATCTGAGCCTTATTGGTTTGTGGTTACCTGGTTCATAATGAAATGCAGACAGTGGTGGAACCGGGATTTTTTTCAGCCAGCTCCAATTTAATATTTTATAAAATAAAATTTATACAAATAAAGTTCAAAAATTCAAAATTGATAAAACTATTGTAACATTTCCTTTTAAAGAAACTTTTTTGTCATTGCATGTAGTTGATGCAATCAGTGTTGATGAACTAAACTTGTCTTTTTCAACATAGGATTTATATATAACTATTGCAATTATTTGTGAAATTATATCAAAATTTGACTGTATATGTGTAATATATAAAAAAGGAGGTATTCTCATACGAATTTAATTAATATAAAAATAATATGATTTAAATATCAATAATACTGTTTTGAAGCTACTATTAGATCAAAGCATGCAGTGAAAACAATCCATTCCAAAAAACAAAATAGATAAATAAAAAATGGAATGGAATGAGCTACAAACCATAAATCCAAATCTATTTAAAATAAAAGAATAAAACAAACAATAATGAGCAATTAGACACCTAGGTGGTGTAATAAATGCCTACAAGAAGAAACCAAAGGGATATCACTACAAGGCTTTCATACTCCTTGCAGTTGGGTACTTTGATTGGTTGCAAGTACATGTTGAAAACAACAATCTAGGCCATGATCCCACTATGTGGGGTTGACCATGTAAGTCCTTTTCTTCCAAATATTTCTATTTAATTTCTATTTTTTATAAAATGATATAAATTTAAATATTTTCTTATAATTCCTAACCAAGTAGTTTTAGACTTATCTTTATGTCTTTTAATTTTTTCTGCTCTAATTTATTTTCCCTTTTCAACTGTTGCATTCTTTGGTCTCCTAAGAATTTGCTCAAACCACCTATATTGATTTTTTTATCTTATCTCTAATAAGTGCAGTGTCTACTTTATTCTTAATAAAATCATTTTTTGGTTTATCTCTTATAGTATTACCATTCATTCATCTAAAGTATATACATCTCAATAATACTAAGTTTTTGTATATACTTATAGTCTAGCATTTTTAACCATAAGGTATAGTTAGGCAAATAATAGTTTTATAGAATGTTCCTTTTAATTTTATGGGTGTCTCGCATCAAAATAACACTTTAGAAGCATTTCTCCATTTCATTCATCTTACTTTAATTTTATAAATAACATCCTCAATAGTTTCACCATTGTTACTTATTATAGATATTAAATATTTAAAATATTTTTATGAACTTCATTGTTATTTAAGTATATAGCTATATTATTATTCCTATTATTGTTGAATCTACATTTCATATATTCAATTTTTGACTTCAATTTAAATCCTTTGAACTTTAAATTAACTCTCTATAATTCTAATTTAGAAACAATTTTTTTATTAAAGGAATGGTCGAGAATGATATAAGGCAACTGATGTGAGAACACTTGTTTGGATCATATTTGAAATGGTTAATGATGCAAAACAAACCTTAATTTTGATAGGTAGTATCGTCATATTTTTTCAGTTAACTTTGTCTATTCATGGCATATAATACATGGACCTTATCTTAGTAGGACCAGATCCAACCATGAATTATCCTATGCGGTATTTATGTTGGTAGATAATACTAATTTAAGTTATAACATCAATTAACCCAACTATACATGTAACGAAAATAAGAATAACATGAAAACATCATGACGACTAAAATGGCACTATATATGTATCCTTTCTCAAAATTCCCAGCCTGGCCATGGATTAGGTTGGGCAGATGATAACATAATTGTTGCCCATCGTTAGTTTGTCTTTGGAGGCAGAGGGAAAAGAGAAAGGATCAGAATTTAGCCATATCACCCCCATTTCTGGTTGCAGTTGGAATGTGGCGTATGACAGTTTGCTGGTGACCAATAAGCCGTTTCCACATCCAATCCCTCTCCCTGTGAGCGAACATATTTATTCCACATGCTTCTATTCTCTAAGTGTGCTTGCTATTTTCAGGTTCTAGGATTTTACAGCATGATGATATTTATGTGCAGGAAATGGTAGATTTTCTTGTGGATGTCTGGGAGCAGGAGGGCTTGTTTGACTATCCATGAAGCTCTTTGGTGACTCTAATGCAATGCTATTATTGAAAATTATAGGAGCAACGGCCTCGTATTTTAGCCGATTGCCACGCTCTGTTCTAACGAGTTGCAGTATCCCATGTCTAGTGAATGATTGTAGTCCTCTGAGAGAAGGTGCCATGTCTTTCGGTTTGATATGGACCACATTGCCATGACTGGATTGGACCTTGGACTGGCATGCCTGCGTTGATGGTGTCGATAAAGGGCAGCCTTGCAACTGTCCTCGGTATTTGTATATTCTTCGCGTTACGGTCATTGCGTTACGTTGGAAAATGGTTTTTGCCGAGATGATAATAAGCTTGGGGATAGATTCTATGTTTATTAGACCTCTATTCCCGTGAGAAACGACAGCATCACGAGTCTTTTCTCATCGTTGGAATTTGGACTTTTTATAAACTGATATTTGTTGTGTGTTTTTATAAACTGAAAGCAAGTGTAGCGTAAGAAAAATCTTATCGCGCGCTATTGATCGTTTGCCGAAGATGAAGGTAATTGTAGAATTGATGTGTAACTCTTCGTTGAGGTTGGGTGCTTTCGTGTCTCTTGGGACTTGAATTCTAGTGATGCCGAATGTGCATGCAACACTCTACAGCAATGCGCATAAGAAGAAGGAACATGTTTGTCATCTTCAAGCTTGCTTCACTGCCTCGGTTCTAATGGCTTCCCTCCCTTATCCGAGATTTTATCTGGTAAATTTTACATTTTAGTTAAGTTATAAATTCATTTTTTTTATGTTGGTACCATTTTCAAAGTAAGAAATTTTCTTTGTATTTTCTCATTTAACAATTACAGTAAAAAATTCTATTATCATTATACTATTTATAAAAATATATTTTATACAATAAAAATTCTTACAAACCTTATTTTCAACCTCTTATAAAAATCAACATCCAAATTTAAATAGGTCACTTAGCACTCGCTTATGTTTTGGATCACACGTCTTTTGACTTCAAGCTAAAAAGTGTAAATCCGACGTAGATGTTAATATTAAATTACTAAAATTTAATTTTAATAATTATTATTTTACTTAAATCTCACGCAAATCTTAGGTGAATTATATTTTTTTAATTTATTTTTATGGTACACCTACAGTTGTAATCATGACATCGGTCTTTATTTTCAGAGTATTTTTATCTATTATCGAATTTTCAGTTAAATTATATAAATTTAACTTTTTTCACCACATTTTTAATTAATTACTTATTCTTTTAATTTCTTTTGTACTAATTAATTCTTCATTATTAACTAATACATTTCTTAAGTCTCATTTAAGTCAATTTTCTCGTATCTTTTCTTTAATAAAATACAATTCTTATTCTCTTACTGATAAAATCATTTTTTAAAAACTTATCGTTTGTAATATTATCATTCACCTATACTTTATAAAAATTATTATTTTAACAAATAAACGTAACATCTAAATTACAATACTTTCTTTCAAACATTATTTCTTCAAAATAGAATTACAATACTGCTTCAAGAATTAAAAGCTATACTTTGAAGCTAAAATAAATATACCCCTAGAATATTACTAAAATTGGTAAGTTTTCAGATAAAAATCTCGGTGCTGGTGGTTTTAGACTTGACCTTTACATGCACATTTGGAAAGCAAAGGCTCCTCTCAAAACTAAAGTTCTTGCCTAATTTTGTATTAATGACAAATTTTTGACCATTCATAATCTTGCTAATAAAGGTTATAATATTATTATTACTCGTGCTGGTTAGGAATTGAAAATAACAAGCATCTTTTTGTTGATTGTGACTCTCCTTTCACAATTTGGTCTTTTATGTTAAAAGATCAATACGTGTTTTATACGATGGTCTCAACTTAATTCGACTTTATAGGACCAATGTGACTCTCCCTTTTGGGATCCTTCACGATTATTTTTTTAAATTTTTAAAATCACTTTTAATCTCATTATTATTACATAGATTTTAACGTATAAATTTTTATCATCTAAATTACTATATAATTTGAACTTTTTCTAACTTCTGAAGCTAAAAAAACTTACTTATGAACGATGCCTTTGTTAGCATTTTTATAGGTTATTTGGTGTCGTATAAATAATTTCATTTTTAATCATTTCTATTAGGAATATCTCTTGGATATTCACTAATATTATCAGTCTTTCTGTGGTTCTTGAATTAATATTTTTACAGGAAGTCCTGGTATCGATGTGCTTAAAGAGAAGCAATCAAATTGGGATCTTCTTGCAAAGAAAAATTCCAGGAACTCAGTTGCAAATCTTGTTGAGACTCATTCTAATTGATCAGGATATATAATACCCCTGTAAGGTGTTGGAGAGATGCCTTAGATGATGATGGTAACAACTACTTGATTGACTGCTATTTGCTGATATTTAAATCTCTTTTCTCCTGTCTGCTTCTTTTACTGTGATCATTTTTAAAGGCTGTTTGTTGTTTTATTTTAACTCTATTTTGTTTAGTTGAACTCTTTTACATAATCATAATTATGATTACACAGACTTTTTTCTTATATGATCGATCATAACTATATATCTCTTCTGTCAAAAAAAAAAAAATTATTCATCCATCTAAACACTATTGATTTTAAAATGAAAGGAAGTTGGACAAAAAACGAAAGCACCAAAGTACCACTGAAGTAGTATATTGTGGTTGTGAGAACTAAATTCTTTAGATCCCAAGGCATCTTCACTCTGGCATAAGTCTCTTGTAATTCACTTATTTTACTATCTTAACTCTAATTTGCTACCATTACTAAAACTAAAATATCTTATTATAAACGAAATCTAAGAGAATAATAAAAGGTTGACGCCGTCCTTGCATGAGTTGTAAAGAGAATAACAAGTGGAAAGCTGATCAGAAAGACAGAAAGTGAGAATGGTAAAGCCAGTACATCTCTGGACCAGACGTCCTCTTGTCCCATGCAACACTTTTCTCTTTTTTAAATAAATATAGTGGTTAAATTTTAACTTTTTTTATTTTTAAAATTACTTTTAATATTAATATTATTATATAAATTTTAATATATAAATTTTTATTATCTAAATTACTATATAATTATTATACAATTCTAATTTTATTTACAAAACTAACTTCTTCAACTCCAACTTTACCTAACACAGTCGTTAAAAGGTTGATTTTCTTACCGTGTTATTTAATTGTTCTTTAAAACAACGCCATTAAAGATAATCGTCGCTTAATAAATAAATAAATTGATTATTTTCGGTACGTACATTACAAAATTTGCATGCATGACTCGTAAATTTGCACGTGCAACATTTACATTTTAATCTTAATTTTTTATGGAAACAAATTTATGGTTCGATTTCAATTGGGAATAGCTGCAGCTACATATACAGTTACATTTTCACATGAAAAATCTTAAAGAGTTAAATATTATCGCAGATACTTACAATTGAAAATACTATAAAAGAGTCCATTTATGAAATGATGAAAAAATAAACGACAGAAAATTTTAAATCAATAGAAAATGAAAATGACAAAAAACACATTTTTGATGGAATATTTGTGCGTGTGATGAAATCAAGTAAGATTGTAAATATAGATATTTGTACGGCTTTCTTGATTATTTTTTGTTTGGGAAAAATATAACAGTTCAAATCTTGTAATTGTTAATTGTTGATTTTTATCTGTCATGGTTAATCTGATCTCAGCCAGATTTGAAAAAAAAATAAAAATTGGTAAAAAGTTATGATAGTAAACCTTTCATTTGCTATTGTACTCAATGAAAGTATTTTTATTGATAAAATTGATTTACCTGAAGGTCTATCGAAAAAGATGAATTAAAAAATACAGATTACTACAAATGTCTTAAGTTAACAACGATAAAAAGAAATAAAAGATGATACACATTAAAAGATCATGATGTCTATATGGAAAAAACGAAATATATACAATTCACTAGAAAAAACTCGTACCAATTGATGTAGTATACGATCATATGTATTATATTCATGAACTTTAATTTTAAACAGACTTTAGATTATGATCATATGTAATATACTTTTACTTAAATTCTTAGAGTTTTTAACAAATTCTATAATTACCATAAATATCTTCTGTTTTCTGAATTTTTATTATATTTTAAAATTTTCTCTTTCAATAATTTTTCAGACATTCCGTAATTTTCTTTTTAATAGATTCTGAATGTACAAATAAATTCTTATTCGTAACAATAAGTAACTAACTGTAGCGTAGCTTTCCTTAGATTTTATTCTTAAAAGAACATGAAATTTTTGTCAATTTTCCGCTACTTTTCCCCCACTCGCGTAAAATCCGGGAAACGACGTCGACCGTCCGGTGTCAAAATTTACATCAAATCACAGAAATTATCCGAAGCTCGTATGAAATTTCCGATTGAGTTTGTCTGCTTTCCAAAAATATTTCTGGCTGGATTTTTCCTTTTTTTTTCCAAAAAAACTTACTTGATGTTTACTTATTCTTATTTACTTACATCAATGTTATTATTTTTTAATACATTTTATTTGTAATACTTTTTTTAGAAGTTTCACTTGATTTAGTAAGAAAAAGGGAGGAGTCGATTTTCATAGATTTAAAAGGGGTGAGACAAATTTTGAATTCTGTTCAATCTTTTTATGTAAATAAATTTAAATAAATTAAATTTCACCTACACAAACACTCTTTTCGTCGAAATAATTCAATTTCCATGAATTTCATAAATACAAACACCCATTTAACGTTATTATTACTTTATAAATTTCAACATATATCATTCTTATTACTATATAGTTCATTTACAAAATTAACTTCAATTTTAACTTTATCTAATTTTTGAAGTTAACTTGAAATTCTCCTTGAATACACTAGAATTCGCACTACCACTCTATTCACATGTGTTTGAGTGGATGTTTTGGAAGGTTAAGTTGAGTTTTAGATTTTTCTAAAAATTACATGATTTATGATAAAAAAGTAATGATAGTATTTTTTAAAAGTGGTAACAAACAATGAATAAAATAAGTAAAAAAATAATGTATAGTATTTATTATAACAATGTGATGATAATATTTTTTCAAAAATTGTAATGAAATAATAAATAATATATATTATATTAATACGATGATAGTATTTTAAAAAAAAATACAATGATAATAATTTTTTTAAAATTATCATATCTATTAAATAATAAAAAATATAAAAATTATTTAATAAAAAATATTATAAAATATTATCATATATAATAAAAAAAATAGTTACGTAACATAAAAGTCTACACAAACACATGCGAAGTCACAGGCCATCTTTTTACGAGCACTCTCCTCGAAAAAATAAAAAGGAAAAGTCTCGTCTCACTGTACGAGAAAAAATCACATCCGTATTTTAGTAACGTTTGAAAAGTACAGTTCAACTGTTCAACGTCATTAAACCTGCGTAACTTTAACGATATTATCGTTAAAATAATATCTTAATAATTAAATAATTTTTTATTAAAATTTATGATCTTAAATTTAAATTTTATTAATATAGTAAAGAAAAACTTGATAACAACGGCTAATGCATGTCTGAGTACGCACGCGGCTTTAAGATTAAATAATTATAAATACATAATAAAAAAATTTATTTGAATTGAATAAGCATTATTATTCTTGAAGTTGTGTGATTTGTATTAAATTTTAATCAATGAACTTTAAATCAAAAAAAGTAATGAATACGACCTAAATTTAGTTGGAATTTTAATGCGTAGAAGAGTATATTATAAAGTATTAACGAATCGGACAGAAAAATAAGCGTAAAAAGTTCCTGGAGACGTCTTTTTAGAATAAAAGTTTATTTTATATAATAAAGTTTATGATCGATTATCCTGATTGTTAACTAAAAATTACTCTCATAATGATAATGATATGAGAATTTTTTAATATAATTTTTTTATTTTTTATATTTAATTACATCAATATTAAAAAATATAATTCTATTTTTCTATATATTTAATTTAAATATTAAAATAAATACAAACATTACAAATAAAAATAAATACAAATATTTGTTGTGAGTGACTTAAAAATCAATGCATTTTTTTTCTTGTTTATAAACACAACTTTGAGAGTGCCAAAATACAGTTATTTGAATGAATAAATCAAAGTATAATAAGACCTTGTTTGATAGAGTTAAAATTGAATATAATTATGGTGATGAAAATATATACGTAATAATAATAATAATAATAATAATAATAATAGGCGTAAGTGAATAAAGAATTATTTACATGTGGTTACGATGCAAATGATCCCAACTTTTTGAAAGTTAGACAGCAGCGTTGCAACAAACCCCCTGTGATTTTTGATAATTGCATAACCAGCATCCCCCGTCGCCAGTCCTCGGTTAACTCCAACCACCGTCTTTGCAGTCCCACCGGAACCGTCTGCTCCGGCGGCTCCTCCTCCTCCAGCAAAAGGCGGGGTGTTACGGGCTTCCGCGCATGAGCGCGTGGTTTGGGTAGATGGGAGGTTTCAGCAAGAGGGGGAACAGGCGGCAGGAGGAGAATAGGAATCGATTCGAATCGTACTTGGGTCTGTTTGGTTGCCGCGACGCCTGAGCTTCGCTTCCTTTCGTGGCAGTTGGGGCGTTCCTTTCTCTTCTCTGCCGTTTCCGTTATGTTGGGTTAGGAAGAGGAGGAGCGGGAGGTATGGGGGAGAGGGAGAGACAAAGCGAGGGTAGAAGGGCAGGAATATTTTCGTTGGCTTTCTTTATTCTATAGCTTCCCCACTGTTTCTTCCGTTGTTCTGCTCTGCATCTCTTCTCCTCATTCTTCATTCCTTTTTGGGTATCGAAAGTTGGGGCTTCTGCTGCTATCTCACTGGACATGGGCTGTTGTGTCCGTTACTCTCTGCTTTTGCTTCGATCGCTGCTCTTCTGCCTCCTACTGGTATTCATGCTCAACGGTATGGAGTATGCACTTGTTCTGTCTGATTATTCTGTTCGCTCAGGTCCTCCCTTCTGCTACTTGTTGTGATCGAGGCTTTTAGGTACATACATGATTGCCCATTTCATGAACGTATCAGTTGGGCAATTCTGCGTTTGTTTATTGTCGTTGTAGTTGTTTGATTTCTATTTTTTCTGTGGAGTTTGTTGGCAGACAAGAATGTTTGATCACCAAATTTTCGCATTTGCGATTGGTTTGATGTGAATTGGTGTCTGTTCCTTTCCTGCTTGCGAATATTATTTCAGATTAACCCGATAATTCAAGTTTGAATTCGAAAGTTACCATATTTTAAGATAAATTTGGAAGTGCATGTTAGTTTGAAGGTAATCTCATCAGTTTAACATCATTTAATTCCAAACGAATCTCCAGGAAAACACAATTTTGATCTTGAAGCACAGATTTCATTCACATTCTTATGTCTGCTTTCCTTACTTTTCCGCACTAATAGGCTACAACTCAATGTGTGGAATTTTCGTTTGATCGGACTCTAATGTTATGAATTATGTAGCACTGCTTCTTTGGTCTTCCATTGATGCTGTAATCTAATGGAAAAATATGTTTCTAATAGCTAATCAGAATCCAGTTCATATTTTGTTTTCTCTTTTCCTTTTGTGATCTTAGGTGGTAATATCTCCTCTAAATTATCATTGAAGGTCGTAATCTCATGGAGACGCCCTTCTTCTAATTTCTTGGCATACATTGCAAACATTTTTTTAACATAAACAAATCATTGCATCAAGGTCGTGTGATCAGCTGACTTTGTGTTGGTAACAAGCAATATCTTGCATTTGAGCAGGCGCAGGTCCTAAGACAGTTCAGGCGTTCACGGGAACATATGGGATAAACTATGGCAGAATTGCTAACAACATACCTGGGCCTGAAAGTGTAGTAACACTACTGAAAGCAGCAAAGATAAAGAATGTCCGCATATATGATGCTGATCATGGTGTTCTTAGCGCATTCAAAGGGTCCGGACTTGAATTGGTGGTGATGATAGGAAATGAATTTCTGAAGGATATGAGCATCAATGAAGACAAAGCCGTGAACTGGATCAAAGAGAATGTGCAACCGTTTCTGCCTGACACACATATTCGTGGGATAGCTGTTGGCAATGAAGTCTTGGGGGGATCAGATGTGGAATTACAAGAAGTTCTACCAGGTGCCGTAAAAAATGTATATAGGGCCTTATCAAAGCTTCAACTGGAAGATTTAATAGAGGTTTCAACACCACATTCACAAGCTGTCTTTGCCAATTCTTATCCTCCATCATCCTGCAGATTTAAGGAAAACTTACTTCAATACATGAAGCCACTGTTGGAGTTATTTTCAAAAACTGGAGCGCCTTTCTTCATCAATGCCTACCCATTCCTGGCCTATGATAGTGACCCAGAGCATATAGATATTAGATATGCTCTTTTTGAATCAAACCCTGGGATATATGATGCAAACACCAAATTGCATTATGACAACATGTTTGATGCTCAGATTGATGCAGCCTATGCAGCTTTAGAAGCTGCAGGTTATGAGAAAATGGCAGTGCGGGTGTCTGAGACTGGTTGGGCTTCACATGGGGGTGAAAACGAAGCAGGTGCCACAGTGGAGAATGCTAGAACCTATAACTTCAACTTACGGAAAAGGCTTGCCAAGAAGAAGGGTACCCCACTCAGACCAAAAATTGAAGTGAAGGCATATGTATTTGCCTTATTTAATGAAAATTTGAAGCCAGGGCAGCTCTCTGAAAAAAATTATGGATTATTCAAAGCAGATGGGAGCATTTCATATGATATTGGATTTACTGGGCTATCTTCTTCTGGAACTTCATTATTTTTTACAGCCTGGGTATACACTCTTATTTTCTCTGTTTTTCTTCTATATATTTCACTGCTAATATTGAATAACTTGTTTGTTTCATGCATCAATATTCAGCACTCTATCTTTTTGCTTGGCTATTTTAACATGCAAGATTCTATCATCTGGTAAAACACACATAACATCCTTAAGTCAAGAAAACATCCCCATTTATAAACATCTCCAGAATCTCATTTATTTCTGGTCTTGGTAATGTTGCTCAGAATCATTTGGTAAGAGATCAACAGTTGTGTGGGTTGCTTAAACAACTCCATTCAGACACTCTTATGGTCAAGGAACAAATAAATACACCATTTATACTAAAATGAGCAATAAGATATCTTTTGAAATTAGGCAAGTAAAAAAATATTTTTCAGTTACATATCTACGTGAAAAATTCCTAGTTCCTAGAAATTATGCAGGCTTCTATTTTCAAGTTTCACATAGATTTCTTCTGTGCACCTGTAATAAAGCTGCTTTTCTTGTTAAACTTTTAGTTCTAGACTAGCATGTTTTTTCTTCCAAACTATTACAATGGGATTCTCTATTTGATAGCTGAGAACCACAGCTTTTAGCAAGAATCACGTGGGCATGTCATTTTTTGGGTCCTATTTGTTAGTTTACTTTTCTGAACGACACATACTTGAATTCTATGCTAGTTTTTTTTTATATTTGTGGCACACATGCATGTCAATGTCACTGTAAAGTGTCATATATGCCTTAGTATAGGAGTAACATATATTGCTCAAGATGTAAGATAAAAGTCTCATCTGTTTCTGACTTCACTTATTGTGGAGTCAAATCTACACAAGTTCTCGTACATTATCATTATTGTATAAATTTTTATGCATAAACTTCTACCATACTACTTACTATATAACTCAACTACTCGTTTATTTCACTACTCTAACTCTAACTTTCGGAATTGGTTGAACCAAAAACAAATGAGACCAAAGAAGATAGCAGGTATACCATTTGATGATTCCTAATTTTCATCAATGGTGTAAGATTGTTGTTAAATTAACAGTCCTGGATATCTTTTGAACAAAATGTGTGATTGAGGTATGTTGATGGAATAGTTTTGGGAATGTTTAAATGAACTGAACTATTGGAAAATGATAAAATTACAGCAGAAAATAAATTTTCTTGCTATATCATTGTAGATAAGCTCTCTATAATAATTTTGTTGTCAAACTTCTGTTGCTAGACAACTCTTAACAGTCTTTCTGCCTCAAATCGATCTTTAATTGTACTGTTTATTCTGAATGTTGCTCATAGTGCTCATTTGAAGTCATACAAAGATAATATGCATACATCAATTGTAATATGGTAGAGCCAAATGTTAATCTAGCATAAATCATTTTCTGAGGTCTTTGCTGTAGCTTTCCATTTTGATTGAAGTCTTAGCACAACAGTAAGGTTAGCTCTAATGTGACATGGAGACTACATGTTCCAATCCTAGGAAACATATCCACTTCTAGAGGTGAGATCGTGTAGATACTCTCTAAACCTATCATTGATGAATGCTGAGTGTTTATTGGTTTTACCATTTTATGTCAAAGATAGATTCCTCTTAAACATATGTGCAAGCATGCTTTTGGAATCAAAAGGAAATCAATGGAAAATGAAATCACTGGATTTTATTTTTCCTTTGAAACCACTGTTTTATGTGTATGCATGGAAAATAAAGAAAAATATTTTTCCTTCAAATACTACCCTTGTTGGTGAAAAAGGAAAGGAAATTTTTTAATGTTTGTGATGGAAATTAATGAAATTTATTTTCCATTGAAAAATAAACACAAACACCTTACTTTTGAGCATACTCTTTTTAGTCAAATTGAAAGTATTTTTCTTTCCGTTAGTTTTCATTTATTTCCAAGTAGAAGAATTCCCTAACAAGTATCATCAGGGAAGAGTTGGTAATAGATGTGATGAGCTAGTTGGTTGCACCAAACTCCATAAAAAGGAAGATGTCAGTGTTGTTATTGTTGAGATAAATGGTAATCCTTTTTCACTAATCAATTGGTCTTAGTTAGACGATTTTCTATGGTTATTAACTAGCTTAAATACAATCTCCGAGCTGAGTTTGTGGTGGTGCCTACCATGTGAAAGAAGCTAAAGGTCTTGCATGCATGATGCTCATGTTTATGTACACTGCATGCTGATGAGCTTGATTATGTGCACTTATCATTGCAGGAGCTGAGAGCTCTACATTCACCAGGGCATTACACCATGGTCCTTGCCACATGTGTCACCGTGCTGCTTCTCGTCGTGTTCGGGTAAATGAAGCAATAACTATGGAGGATGGAAACTACTTGTCTTTGCTCTTAAGCGTTTTACATTACTACCATTTCTGATGGGTCAATTCATGTTTGCTGATGGTCTTTTAATCTTATTCAGCAATGTGTAAAACATGTCAAAGACACTGGGCCAGTTCTTGTTTCCACTTTCTCTGTCATTTGTGGGATAGATAGATTGAACTCCTAGGGTTGTCCATACCATAACGGTAGATATTTATTCTGTAGATGCCACTGTTCATACAACTGTTCATGACAGAATACAGGATCTTGCTTTGATTTTGTGGACTTGAGCAGATGTCACGGTTGCCCGGGTTTATTGATCGAATGAGATCAATTAAAGTTTCTGAAATTCGAGATGGGCATGTGGGTCAAAACCCAAAAGTAACTCTCAAGAACAGAAGTATGTAGAATGTGTGGAAGGAAGTAAATTTCTCTGACAAATTCAAATAACTCTGTTTCTCTCAGTTTTCTGTGATACGAGTCAGATTCTTCACTTTTTTCACTTTGAAAGTTACGAGTTTGTTTGTGTACGTGAAATTGAATGAAAAGATATTAATAAAAATTTTAGAATCGATAGAAAAAAATGATCTTATATTGAAACGGATTAGTGTAATTGAAACTTTTATATTATTTTTGAATTTTTTATTATTAGCTGATTAGTTTTAGTAACGTATAATCTATATAATATTAGAGTTAGTTAATATATACTACATATAAGATGCTTATAATGTGTTTTAACGAAAGGTTCACAAGTATAACTGTGATAAAAAAATAATCTTATATCTAAATTAATAAGTAAAATTGACATCTTTATAGCACTTATAAGTTTTTTTTCACTGATTTATTAGTTTTAATAAGACAAAATTCATATGCAAAAGATAAATTAATAAAAAATAAATTTATTTGTACACTTCTGACGGCTCTTGCGTCTCCAACACAGTCACGGTCGTTTTCTTCGTCGTAAATAAAGAAACGATCGTCGTCTTGATACTAAATAAAAATATCTATCATCGTTTAGCCTTCGTTTGTTTATCTATATTTTATTATACATTTTTATTTTTTATTTTTTATAACATCTCTATACAATAACATTTACTAAAAAAAATTAGTATTCTATATTAAAAAATTATATTAAAAGTCTTACATCGTAAATTATGTAATTTCTTAAAAAATGTGAATTCCACACCTTAACTAATTCTACTAGAGTTAACGTGAGATTCATTTTTTTTTAAAAAATTATATAATTTACGATATAAGTCTTTTGATACAATTTTTAAGGTTTCATTTGTTTTCAACATTTTATAGCTTTTAAAATTATTCTCAACGTTATTATTACTACATAAATTCTAATATATAAATTTTTATTATTTAAATTACTATATAATTTCAACTTCATTTATAAAACAACTTTAACTTTAACTTTATCCAACTTAATGTATGTTTGAGAACAACTTTTTTCAGTTCTAGGAGTTAGATAGAACTGAAGGTAAAAGTGGTTTAACAAATAAAGTTGGAATTATATAATAACTGGGGTGATAAAAGTTTATATATTAAAATTTGTACAATAATAATAATATTAAATATAATTTTAAAAATTAGATAAAATTTAAAATAAATAAAGTAAAATATTAAAAGTATTTATCAAATGTTAATATACACAATTAAAGTGTACAGTAAAAAACGAAAATACGTGAATATAGTTTAAACAAATCTTAAACAAATACAATAATATCAAACGTGAAGTCAAAGATTGGTTGACTTGCGGTTGATGCAGAGAACTCGTCAACCCGAAGTTTCCGTAAAAATACAAGAAATATATATTTTTAAAAATATGAAAAATAAAAAAAAATAAAAAATTAATTTTTTAAATAATTTTTAAAGACATAAAGCCAAACAAGTGGGAAAAGATTTTTGAAGTCATGCCATGGGAAAGACGTAAACGTCTTCTCCGACACGATCGCCGGTGAGAACGAAGCGCACAACTTCTTCGTCCTACTTGTCGGCGTGTCCAGACGCCTCTTTCTCTGCTTGTATAAAAACAGCACAGGCCCAGCGAGCGCTCTCCCACCCGGCAAGCTCCTCCTCGTCGTCGTCGATCGGTGCGGTGAAGGGGCACCTGAGAACACAAGGCAGAAGAAATCGATGGCCTCTGCTTCGCCATCTCCCGCCGTGCTTCTCCTCGACCTCTCCGTCCTGCTTCTATTCTTCCATGGTGCGTCCGCGGCGACACATGTAGTGGGAGGAGACGCGGGATGGATCGTTCCAGGCAACGATTCCTTCTACGAGCAGTGGTCCGCCAGCCAAAGCTTCTCGGTTGGCGATGTGCTCGGTAAGTCGCAACCTCCGAACCCCTTTTCCGATTCAATTCCGACGCTAATTTTTTCCGACATTGATTGTAGTGTTCAATTTCAACCCAAACCGACACACCGTCGCCCAAGTCTCCAAGGAGAACTACGAATCCTGCACCATACCTTCCTCCGGCATCGTCAATCAAAGCCCTGCAAATTTCACTCTACACAAGGAACGCACCTACTACTACATCTGCACCTTTCCAGGACACTGCGCGGGTGGCCAGAAGGTCGCCGTCACCGTCGTCGGGAGTAGCTCTTCTCCCACCCCTGCAAACGGACCCGGCGTCAGCACTCAGACGACCGCACCCGACACTACTCCCAGCACCGGCACTCCCACGGCCGTCCTCGGCGCGGCCGTCACCGCCGCGGCCATGGGGCTCGCTGCCCTACTGCTTTGAAGTAACACATCAAATGTAATCGGGGTTGCTGCTACCACAGATTTAAATTATTATCATCTTTTGTAATAAAATGGCTGCTGACCATTTATTGTTGTGTTATGTTTCATCTATCTAAATATGTATGTATATTGTCGTCATTAATTTTTTATTTTTGTTTAGTCCACTGCTATAAATATATATATATATTGATCTTATCTTTATATTTGTTTAAAAAATAAAATTAGATAAGATAAAATTAATATTTTTCAACAAATTATATGATTTATAATAAAAACTTTATATATGATATTTTTAATATAAAATGTTAAAAATATTTAATAAATATTATTATATATAATTCTGAAGTGTACAGCAAAAAGTAGAAATATATAGTAAATATAATTTAAACAAATAAAACCAATGTCTTTTTTTGTTGTCATACTTTTTCATCACTATGAAGCGTGACATGGTCTGGTATGATTACGAAATGTTTTTTTTTTGTAGATTTTAAGTGTTAGAATAATTTCATGATAAACTTAATATATGAAAACATTATTTATTGTCAATTAATTTTAAAATAAAAGAAAGTTTTATATCTTTAGAAAGAATGAAAAATGATAAGAAATAATAAATCAATTTTTTTACCATTTCAATATTTTTTAAACACACAAATCTTCCAAAATTTCAACATTTAGAAATTAATTTATAGTTTAATTTAAAAATTATATAAAATCATTAAAAAAGTACATTATTTATCAAAAATGATTACATAAGAAAGAAAGATAAACAATGAAGCTTTTCTTTTTCCGTTTTGACTACTTTTCACATTGAACGTTCTTCTTCGTCTCTCGTGACGTCATGTTTACGTCGATTTTAATAAAATTTAACTCATACGTCAAAAAGAATAAACAAAGAAAATAATAATTAAAAAAAAACACCCTGGATGAGCTCGCGACCGCGTTCACACCTCCGCCAGTCCAGACACTCGAAGCGACGAATGGTGACGACAATTTCAATCGCTATTTTATCGAATCCATTGTCAATTTATTGCTGAGCGTATATTTAGACTATTTGATATATATATACATATATCAAATAGTCTAAATAAAATTATATATATATATATATATATTATACATCATTTTCAGTTTTTTTTTTTTTCATATAACACCACGCCCGTCCTCCTCTGTCACACAATTCTCATCCATCTTGTATATTTACAACAATTGTGAATCACACAGCACCATTATTCATGTCCTCTTGCTCGATATCTTATATTCTTATTTTTTTGGTGGTGTAACTAGAAATTTTTTTTAGTAGTACATATTCGTTAAAGAAAGTTTCAATATTGTTTAGAGAAAATTCTTATGGTATAAAGAAAATTTGTGTAAAGGAAATTTCAGTGATGTATAGAAAATTCTGGTGGTTTGGAGAGAAAATTTTGGTGATGTAGAAAAAATTTCGATGGTATAGAGAAAATTCTAGTAATTTGGAAAGGAAAAAATTCTAATATTGTAAAGGAAGTTTCGATAGTACTTAAAAGAAATTTCGATCGTTCGAAGAGAAAATTTCGATCTAAAACTTACTACTAGGGATGATACACTAGTAGCACCACTAGTGTGTCATTTCCCTTTTAAAAATTACATTATATATAATGCAAGTTTTTTATATGATGTTTTTAATGTAAAATATTAAAGTAATTTGATAAATTTTATTATATGTAACTATTGTGCATGGGAAAAAAAGGAGATATATAATAAATACAGATTTAAAAAATAGAATCATATACACTTGCATCTGATGATGTGCACATGGCAAAGGAGTTCAATGATGTCTTATAATTAAGCACGAGCAAGCGTAAGTATGTGTACCAAATAGCATAGTATCAAATTGATACGTCATTCACATCACCGATATATCCAATCAATTAGATTTTATTCAGTAAAACTTACATATTAGATGCGTTAAGAATTTTCTTTTAAATCGACATATTTTTCTAGACGAGAAAATTTTTTTTAATTTTTTTCTCTAATAACTACATTAAAAATTTATATTTTTATTAACATACATTTTACATAATAATTTTTTTTACAGATTTTATTCTTAAACGAAGCCTTAGTAATGTTTAAGCTACATAGATTCGATATACCGATTTACATATACAATATATCATTAACAAATTTGACATATCGCTTTTAACAATCAATAATTAGGTTTTACAGATTTTTCGCTTTTATTTCTTTCTCTAATAACAGATTCTTTGGTTTATTATACCTATATAACATCTAATATATAAATATACTGAAATATAAAATCAATAAGCCACCTTTGTAAATCGACGTGTTATTTTTTAAAATGGTGTATAAATGTGAATCTTTTATATCATCTTTTGTACGTCAAAATATGATAATAATTATTTGACGTACAAGCCCACGTCGAATAAGCCAGCGTGACTTTTACGTTCCACGATGCGAAAACCAAAAAAAATCATGTCACGTCAATAATAATATAATTTGAGTATGTTAAGGACGCGTATTGTAGACGTGCAGGCCGCGTGCTATTGTATGTTGAGTGTGTTCTCATGTTTCGGAAGAAAATGTCCAAGCATCGTCACAATCTTCGGCCTTATCTTACAGAGGATATGTCAGATTTTGATTAATAAGTTCAAAAATTGGAAAAATAATATTTTTATTACGACCGTACTTTTCTAACTAAGTTCAAAAATGTCAGACAAGAGTTAACAAGTAAACAAGAGTGGATACCAAAAAATTCTAAATTTTCACAGGGGAAAAGTAGGAAACGTCAAAAATCTCGTAAGTGTAGTATAGATATACACTGGAGTGTGTTGGTACAAAATTTTAAAAAAAGAAAATTAAAAAATCAGACAAAATTAGGATTATATGTGTACGTTATGAAAATTTTAAAAAATTAATTTAAAAAAATTATAAATATTTTATATTTTAACATTTCAAATATAATTTCATATTTTACTCGTAACTATGAGTTTAGCGACGAGGTTAGACAATATGCACAAAATCAGAAAATTATGTTGTGATGAAATTTTCATCAACTATAAGAATCTTTACGACCCAATAAGTGAAAAATAGTGGAAAAAAATTATACTTGCAGTGATGAAAAAATTAAATTTTTTTTCAAATTTTTCAATATGCATAAATACCCAAAAATCCAAATTTTTTTTCCAAAATTTCCAACATGTACAAACCCCCCTCATAAAATCTATTTGTTCTTTTTTTCAGAAATGGAAAAATGTGATTTTTAAGAAAACAATTTTGATATGAAATGAAAGAGAAAAGTAATTTTGATAATAGAAAAAGTGAATTAAAAAATATGAATGTTATCACGAAACTGAAAGTATTTTTAAAAACCAAGGGTTAAAAAAAAGAACGTGATATCTAAATTTCACGTAGATGTATATAAGAAGAAGAGATTAATAAGTCAAAAAATACTAAATAAATGGATCAACCATTCAAAACCCCCATATTTGAACCATTAAAGTGGTTGTCTGGTAACTGTAAAAACCTCCTTAAGACTTTAAATTTTCAGATTTGAATTTTCATGAGTTCAGATCTATGTTTCCCCACGTTAACATTACCTGTCAAAAAGAACTAGTGGTTGGGTCCAATTTGTCCCAACTGTTTAGGGTAGTTGAAGTCAAAGTTCGGATGTCCCTATCCCTATTCAGAACAAGTTAATGGCCAATGGGAAACACATGAGATTAAGATATTTGCCTTTTGCACGTGAAACACCTCCCTATTCTGGAAGATCAAGAGGATGATGATGATCCCTCGCCACACAATTCCAAAGTCATCATCAACGTCATCAATCGATAAACAAGTTGCTAGAGGTCGGAACTGTTGTAAACTCAAGTTGACGAAGCTTTAAATTTTTTGAACATACCACTACTTATCATCGCAGGATTTATTTAAGAAACGAATTTCTAACATTCCAAACTGTCCTCATGAAAAAGGAAGACTCCTTGAAAAAAAAAAGTGATGAACTTAAACTCTTAAAACACTTATGAACCCTTTTCTACAAACTATATGATATTTGTAGAATAATTTCACAGTACAAAAACATGTTAGAATATATAATTTTCGATGTAGTAAATTTAAACTCTTAAAATACTTGTAAATATTTCTCAATAACTAATTGATTTTAGTGAAATAAATTGATATTATGAAAATCATACTTCCTTACGAAAACAACATGAGTACGTCAAAAAAGGAAGATTAAAAAAAAGATCTTACACTTTTTTAAAAAAATTATTACTTTGAGATAAATCTACTATATTAATAAAATTTTAAACTCAAGACTTAAAAAAAAAGTTCCTTACCTACTAAGATATCATTTTAGTAATAAAATACACATGCATTAAACATGATCAAATCCAAAGTATTGCATATACGTCGACATCAGCGTCATAAATTCCGACAAGAACTCAACGCAAATTTCATGAATAACGGTGAAGAATCATCATGGACAACTTGAGACACCATTATGCATCATCGGTAGAACACCTTCCTCAACAAATCACCGTTGAAGTGGATGTTGAAGATAATCAACTTTATATAATTGAGTTAGCCAAGAGGGATTGCACAGTTTCAATCTAAGTTCAAATGCTTGTGTCTATATCTTGCCCTTACCAATTTCAAAAAGAAGTGATGTCTTGACAGATAATATCTTTAGCTATCTAAAGGGGAAGAGGAGATGATCTACATTGATGGTAATTACGAACAGAGAGAGAATATCAGCCCAAAAAACAGGGAAAATACCATTAAAAGGCAAATGTAAACTAATCTACAAAAGCTTTGATTAAGCTACAAATCAACCATGTAGATCAGTTAATTCACCTTCTTCCCAACATGCCACGTCAACAGAGAATCCTATTTCATTAGTTTAAACAGTCAAATAGAACGCATGGAATGTCAGCAGGACTCTGTGAGCACCTTGCCAGAAGAAACCAAATCAAAAGAAGACAGAGATACCCAAGTTTCACTGGTTAACACATTACGCACCATTAACAGAAGGAGAAGAATCTAGCCAGTCAAACTTGTTCCCATCAAGAACACTGTTAGAACTTGCATCTTCAACTTCTGGAATCCAACCTTTTTTAACACCAAAATATGGGATTGAAGGTGGACCAAGGCGTAGCGAGAGGTCACATTCAAAATCAGGAGCATTACCAGGGTTTGAGGCCTGCGTTATTGGACACCCAACATTTCTGGGAGCAAGAGAATTATGAAAACTTGTGTCCCCTTTCCTAGTGTGCAAACGAGACAACACACCAGCAGCAAAAGCATTGTGGTTTGAGCCAACTGAAGTGTGAATAGGGGATCGGGTGCTGGTATCTCGTAGGTCTTCACGATGGTGCAAAGGATTCACACGCCCAGTGCTTGGCCAAGCACAAGCATCGAAAAGAGAACATGGATCTCTGTCTTGATTAGAAATAGAAGTTTCCATTGATGGAAGACGAAGGTCATGGCAAGAAATAGGAACGGAATCTAGTGTGGGGTAAACAATTTCTCCCGTTGTGGGGAAAGCAGAACATCTACTACGACCAATACTAGTGCATTTTGAGTGGGATGAGGAATTGAAGGGAAACTGTTGCGGTATACCTTGATGGTTTTCAAAATAATGCAAAGGGTACACACGACCTGTAATTGACCTAGCACAGGACTCAGAAAGGGAACTCAAGTTTCTGTCTTGATCTGTGCTTTCCACAGATGGTTGGGGAAATTCATACCGAGGAGTGGAAACAGAACCCCGATACTCCTGAGAGGGTGCAAATCTTCTTGCCCCCAGGCGACCACAACTTGCAGAAAAAGGATTCCCAAAAGATGAATACCATTCCACAGACTTCTCTGTGCTGCTTTGAGTATCACCTGCATGAGCAGCAGGCAGAGGCGGACGGAGAATACCTTGGTACTGAAGACTAGATTCATAAGGAAGAAGGACTGGGGATATCGTTGAAGTATCAACAGGCTTATGTGTTCCAGAGCTCAAGTAACACCTTGGACTGTTGTGTCGTTGGCTTCGTGAAGCCCTTCTGGGAATGCAACCCAGATTAAGCGCAGCTGCCATTAAGAAAGGAAAGTGAATACACAATCAAAAGGCATGGAGACCAGATAGGAACCCACTCTCATTAATGGCATCTAAGAACAATCACAACAAATGCTTGACTTCCCTAGAAAATCAGAATGTAGGTTGCAAACCGCAAGTTATCAGACCAGAGTTTTCACAACTCTACGACCAACATCGCAAGCATTAGATCCCTATAAGCATCTTCTAAGATTATAAATATAAGGCTTCCATGGTGGTCGTTTACTGATTGCTATGTCACACACGCAAAGACATAAAAAGAAGAAGAAGAAGAAGAGGAGAGCAATGGAACACGTTTCATACCTTCAATGCAGGGCTTCAACAGGCCTTCGGTCTCCATGCTCTCATCCTTTCGGATGATGGTATCTATGGCGTCATTCAGTCGCTCCCATAGCGTCGTGAAATCCATGTACTCCGCCTACAACTCCGCGCTCAAAAAGAGTAGTAAAAAGAGGAGGCACAACCAAGCACAGAGGGGTAATGTAATAGCAACCAATGGTTAGCACTTCACCTCGGAATTGGCCTTGGAGTACATGATCTCCTCGACCTTGAGGACGACAAAGGGCAGCTTCTCCTGCCACTCCTTGTTCTTCCTCGTACCGGCGCCGTGCGCTTCGATCGCTAACCTGATAACAGCAAGGGCGACAACAACAACAACAACACGAACAAAGATGAGTAACAACACAACTGCCAAAAAAAAAAAAAAAGAAACTCGACGAGTAAAAATAGTCTCCGAGAAGCAAGGGAAGAAAAACAGGGGCTTCACCGGAAGATTTCCTGGATGAGAGAGCCCCGAATCGAATGGTGGCGGTCGCTGTGCCATGCTCTCCTCACGCACTCGTACGGCCTCGTCCCGGGCCGCGGCATCGCCCCAACGCCAGAGCCGCCCACGGAGGGTAGGGCGAGAGAAATCGATCGCAACCTCCGGAATGGGAGCGACGCGGGGAGCGGAGAAGCCTAGCCGCATGCGACAGGTGAGGGGTCCCGACCTACAAATGCCCATTGCCTCGCTACATGATTGCGCGGCTTTACCAAGCACGGCGATCGACTCCGTTCGGAATAATTAATTAAACGGAACAGGGATATACCATCGCCGACGTTTGCTTCAACCTTTTTAACTGCGATCACAGTCTCTCTTTTTTTACTGTACATATTTAATGGAAAGTTTATTCTTTACCGATAATTGTTATTTTTTCAATGATATTTAATTTTAAATTAATTATATATATATATATATATATATATATAAAATAGAGAAAAATTAAAGAAAATTTTAAAGGATAACGAAAGATAGATTTAATGATATGTATTACGAGAATTTTAATAAGAATATCTATCTTTTTGGTTAATTTAAAGGTGAAAGAAAATAGGTTATCGTTAGGATTATTAAACATAATACTTCGTAGATGTAAACTTAACATCAACTGAATGGTAAGAGTTACGGTATACGTGAGAAGGAAAATAAAGTAATGTTGGTTAGATAGATTATTGAAAAATTTAGATGATCTAGATTTAATCTAAATTATTAAATTAAAATATCATTAGAAAAATAACTCTAGTAATACTACTAAAAAAATATTTTCCTTATTTAATATACAAACATATCTTTCAAATAAATTTAATATTTTATATTAAAAAATTATATAAAAATTTATATTATAAATCTTATAATTTCATATAAAAAAAATGTAAACCCTACTTTATTTAA
>JAMKPZ010003006.1:0-28467 GCA_024699675.1 Amphibolis antarctica
TCATTTTAGATGATATTGCAAGAATTTTTCATGTTACCATACGTGTCGTGTTGTATTATAGGCAAAAAAAATTTGACTTAGGTCCATTAGCATGGCCCAATTTATTTCGTGCTATTTCGTGTCATGCCAAATTAGCATGGTTCAATATAAATTTTTTAAATTTTCATATTTATAAATAATAAAAAAATATGTTATACTAGCATTCAAAAATCATAAAAATTACAAAAGATAAAAAGACATTCCATAGATAAAGAGATAAACATTAATTTTTTATTAATTTAAAAAGTTTACAAAAGATTCTTTGTTAAAAAAAAGTTTACAATGTTAAAAAAAAATTGAAAAATTACATCACATTTTAAAAATTTACAAAGTTTAAAAAATAAAAAATTACATAATATTTAAGTTGGAGAATTCTTAGGTGTAATTATCAATTTGGTCTTACACTCGAAGTTGGACAAGTTCTTAATTTTTTACATACATTAATATTTCCAGTATATCTTCTTTTAGCCTAGATCTTCGGTGGTCAAATATGCTTCTGTTAATGTTAAAAACGTATTCACATGCTACTAAAAATATTATAATTGTTAATAACTTTTTTGTCAATAAAATAGGAAAAATTACCTATTATTTTCTCCACCAATCCAATACATCAAATGAATTCAAATCAAGAAATTAATTGCATAAATGTTGATGATTATAAGAGTTAAAAGTAATTAATTCATTTCTAGATATTGTAGGAATATAAGATATTCCTGTTGATGGATAATCTTCATCATATTGAGGATCTTGTAAAAATCTCCAAGATGATGTCAATGATGATGATGATGGGTGTAATGTTAGTGGTGAAGAATATTCTATTGTTAATTGTAATTCATATCTTCTAGTATATATGTTAAACATTAAATTTAATTGTTCTTCTATTATGTGAATATCTAATTCTAGATCTACACCTAAATTTTTTTGTGTTCCTCATATTAATTTACTAACATATCTTAATTCACACATAGGATCTAAATAAGCACTTAAAATAGATAAAAGTGGAATTTTAGTCTAATATTTTTTAAAAATTTATTTTATTCTATTTACTATTGGTGCGAAAAATGGATAATCCCCATATTTACTAAAAACACAAGAAATTTCATATAAATAATGTAATGCATAAATAGAAGTAGAATAATAAACACCTGATAATCTAACAATTGTATTATAAAAAAGTTTTAAAAAGTTAATAAAACATTCAACATTTCTAAAATCATCTTCTCTTAATTGTTTACCATAATCTTTAAAATGACGATTGTAAAATAATGTTATAGGTTATTTATATGGTAAACAATTTTTTAATATAAAGAATTTCATTTATGTCGAACATCAAAATAAAATTTTTTATGTGGCAAATCAAACGATTCACATATAGAATTAAAGTCTGCGCCTACTTGAACTTGTAATGAAAGTTATGGCTCCCCTAATTTTTTAATATAATATTTAATTTCTATAATTCTTACTTGTACGATAAGATTAATTATATGACATGCATCTTTGATAAAATAATTTAAAACAATTTGGGAGAACTATTCTACCTTTAAACATTGGAATAATTATAGTATTATTAGCAACGTTATGAAATGTAATACTACCAACTTTATTTTAAATACTGTATATTTCAAAAATATCCATAATATCAGAAAAAAAAATTCAGCAATCCGTAGATATTGAATTTTCCTAAATATTATTAATATTTTTTTGTAAATTTCAATTATTATTGATAAAATAAGCAATAACAACAATATAACTATGTTTTGTCTTATCCTTCCAAATATTAGAAGTGTATGTAATATAGGTTATAATTGTGTTCATAACATTAATAAGTTTTAATCTAAGCATATTAATAGATTTAAGAATATCTTGTCTAGTAATATTTCTATATACATATTTATATAGTAGACAATGAACTTTTTTAATATATTTATTAAAATATTTATTATTATCAAAAATAATAGGTAGATTATTTACACAAATAAAATTAACAAGTAATTCCTTAATTTTTTAAGAATCATAATTTTATGAAAAATACCACAATAAAAGAAAATTAAATTTAAATTATTTTTGCTACGTGAAAATAGTACTTTTGTGACGAATGTAATAACACATCCGTCATTATTTAAGTTAAAATTTCGTCGCAAAATGTAAAAAGTACGTGATGGATAAAAATTGGTCACTAATACATACTTAAGCCATCACAAAAAAATTTATTGTGTTTTTTTGGTTGCCCGCCCTAACCATCAATCCCATTTGTTCGCCCGCCTTCCGCGTCCGCTCCTCCCCCTTCCCCATCCGCGTCCGCACGCCTCTTCTCCCGCCGTCGTCGCCCCTTCCACGTCCGCCGCCTTGCGCTTTCGCCCGCATTGCTGGCCTGCCGCCGTCGCCTCTTCGCGAATCGCGTGCCCTATTCGCGCGTGTGTACGCGTTGTCCGTCGCCCATTTGTCATTCGTCGCTCGTCGCTCGTGCATCGCCCTCGCCCATTTGCCGTTCGTCGCCCCTCGTCACCATCGGCGCACGCCCTCTGCTGCACACACTATTGAAGGTCACCCCTCTTCCGCACGCACCACTGAAGGTCACCCCTCTTCGCGTCGCCCATTTGGCATTCAATAGGTACCCTTTTCTCTTCAATCAAACCCTTTTACCCTTTACAATAGAAATGGTTGTTGTTTAATAGGCTGTTGTTTACGTTAGTTTAAATTACATATTGATTTTGTTTAGTTTTTGCTTCGACGATTGTTGTTGATGTTTAATGCCAAGTGGATGTTTGTATTTCAAGTATAATTTCTGCATTCACGAGATCTTATAATAGTTGTTAGTTGGACATTTGATGGGGTATGCAGTTTTTATTTCTTTTTGAATGATAAGGTGAATGTGATTCATAATCTTAATGCAGAAATTTTTAGGCGGGGTGTGCTGAATCTTCTATTGAATGTGTGCAGATTTTCTTATTGATTATTATTGTTCATTACTGATTTACCTGTGGCTGCTGTTGTGATTTTAATATGATAGTGAATATAAATGCAAATTTTTGACTATTAGTGCAGCCATAGTGGTGCCTAAATGATACAGATTTTAGTTGATTGATTGTAGTATTTTTGGTGTTGATTTAATGGGGTTTTATGTGATTTTTGGTTGATTGGTTGAATGCAGATTTTTGAAATTCTACCCAACCTTACTAATAACAAAAAAATTAATTTAAAAAATAATAATAACAACAAAAAATTAAAAATTAAAAAATGTAATTAATTTTTTTTCATCTTTGTGCTTGAGCCACTATTTTCTCTTACAATGTTTTTATAGTTAAATATGGTAATATGTTTATGATGAAATGATGAATTCTTTTTTATCATGACAGGTGGTGTGGGAATTGGAATTAGTCACTTTATCGTTGTTAAACCATATCATGATAGTCTCATTCCATTAAAAATTTGTTAGTATTTTCGTATTGACCATAATGTGCTACTATTTTAACAATGTCATAAAATTGATAACTTTTTTATTGAAAATGTTGTGGGTGAAATTCACTTATGGAAATGGAATGAGACTTAAATGGTTTCTATTGTATTAGTTTTGTTGTATTAATTTCTATTACCTGATGGAATAGTTGTTGAATATGTTTACAACTAGTATATGATGTGATGTGATTCATGATGTTAAATGTGGATGTGTATGTTACTTAGACTTGTCAATGGGTTGTGCTGGCATGACTCAGCATGGACCAGGCACGGCCCAACACGGACCAGGCATGGCCCAGTACGGGATGAAAATTTTTTCGTGCCGTGGGTCGTGCCTAGGTTGGACCCCCAGGTCGTTCATGTGTCGGTACGACACGAATTCCAGCATGAAATAGGCATGGCCCGGCCCAGCATGAGACTATCAGGTGGGTCACAGACTCGTAGGAGGGGGGAGTCGGGGAGGGCCGGAGGGGAACAATGGTCACCGGTTGCGAGAGGGGGGGGGAACCCGGTCGCCGGGTCGTGTGGTCGGTAGGGTGAATGGTTGCGTGCGTGGGAGGGAGGGAGCTGAATGGGTTGTGTGGCCGGTGGGGGGGCTGGGTCGTTGGGTCATGCGATCGGCGGGGTGAATGGTTGTGTGTGCCGGTGCATCGAGAGGGATCAACGGGTCATGTTGTTGGCAAGGGGGATAGGCCGTCGGGTCACTGGGTCGGCCGTCAGGTTGTGCAACTGGCAAGGTGAATAGTTGTGTGTGCGGGAGGAGGCAGAACGGGTCGTGTGGCTGACGGGGGGACTAGCCGCTGGGTCATTGGGTTGACAGTCAGGATGAATGGGCGCGTGCGTCGGTGCGTGGGAGGGGGCTGAACGAGTTGTGTTGCCGGTAGGGGGGATGGGCCGTCGGGTCATTGGGCCGGCTGTTGAGTTGTGCGGTTGGCGGGTTGAACAGTCGTGTGTGCAGGAGGAGGCAGAATGAGTCGTGTGGCCGGCGGGGGGATTGGTGGGTCAATGGGTTGGCAGTTGGGGTGAACGGTCGCGTGTGCTAGTGTGTGGGAAGGGGTTGAACGGGTCGTGTCGCTGGCAAGGGTGATGGGCCGTCGGGGTGAACAGTCGTGTGGCTTGTGGGGTGAATGGTCGTGTGCGTCGGTGCGCGGGAGGGGGCTGAGCGAGTTGTATGGCTGGTGGGGGGACGGGCCGTCGGGTCATTGGGCCGACAGCCGGGGTGAACGGTCGCGTGTGCGAGCAGGTGGGATGGGCCGATGGGGAACCATGCCTGGGTCGGCCGTCGGGTCACGACTTGCAAGGTGCAACATAGCAACGATCGGCATGCTTCCGCCTAACGGGTGGCCCACTTCCACGCAACGGGTGGCCCGCTTCCTTGTAACGGGCAGCTCGCTTCCTTGTAACGGGTAGTCCGCTTCTGTGCAACGGGCGGTTGGCTACCGGGTGAAATAGTCGGCTGCCGCCTCAACGGCTCAACCAACTTTTCTTTATAAATTGAGGGAGTTGGATTTTATTTTTCACCCAACTCACTCCTCATCTCCTTCACTCTAAATTCTCCAAACTCTAATCTCAATTCTCAAACTCCTCATCTCCTTCATTGCAAAATCTTGTTACTATTTTTGTATTCGTAATCTTAACATTGACCTTCGTTGTGTCATCACTTCAAAATTTGAGATTGAGAATTGAAACTTGAGTTTGAGAGAAGAATTGAAGAATTTGAAGAAGAAGAGTCAATTGAAGATTGAAGAAGAACATTTGGATGTTGGTGTGATTTGAATGAATGATGCAATCAAATTTATAGAAATTTTTCGTCGACTGTTTGCCACCCGAACGTTCACTAGACACACCTGGCCGTTCGTGGAACTTCACACACCTCGATCGTTTGTCGCTCGTAGACGTTCGTTACTTGTAGTCAAGCATTCACCACTCGTAGGAGGACGACACTCATTGCTACAATGCCAATCGTTGTCGTTGATTATTGCTAGTCGTCAAACGTTGTCGAAGTGCCGATCGAAGAGAGGAGAGGAGGTCTGACGGTCCATTGCTGACCGATCATTGCATCGCCGACCGTTCCTTCTTCCTTCTCCTTCTTCGAATCTCGGAAGTCGGAATCATCTTCCTTCTTCTCCCCTTCTTCTTCCTTCTTCTCTTCTTCTCGTTCCTAAAACCCTAACTTAAACCCATTTCATTTATTTTACCGAGTCCTAAATGGCCAAATCACCGAATCTCCTCCTTCCTCCTTCTGATCTTTTCTTCTTCCTCCTTCTGATCTTTTCCTCTTCCTTCCTTCTTCTTTTCTTCTTTTTCCTAAAAGGCTAAACCTTATTTTTATTTCCCTTCGCACTATTCATAGATTCGCAACGACGTTGATGGGGATCAAGATCACAAATGCCAATAGGCATATGAAACTTTTGCCAGCTCAGTAGGAACTTCCGCTCAGCTAGGAGAGTGTTCCGTAGCCAACTAGAACTTCTGGTGAACAAGGGAGGAATTTAGCTGAACGGGGGAGGAACTTCTACTAGATGGGGGAGGAACTTACAATGGACGGGGGCGAAACTTCCATTGAACGGGCAAGGAACTTCTGATGGATGGGCAAGGAACTTCTAGTGGACAAGTGAGGAACTTCCAATGGCCTGTTGGCCCACCACTTCCGATGGCATCGTATCTACTTGTCGTCGCTGTCGATGGGGGCGAATGCCCGTCCTGTGGCCCACATTGCCCCCTTGCCTTGCTGGCTTGCTTTGCTGGCTTGCCTTGCTGCTTGCTGACCAACTCACCTTTTGCCGCCTCCAACGATTTCGTGCCACCTCGACAGACCTGCCTGTCTCGTGTTGTGCTGGATTTCTTGTCTTTTTGTTGTCATGCTGACACGACACGGAATCAAAATTCCCTAGCCTAGGCATAGCCCATGGAATCGTGCCAGTTCGTGTCATGTCATTGACCAGCTCGGTCAAACCTTGCTGAGCAGTGCTAGCACGATTGACATGTTTATATCATTTCAACATTTCCTTCCATCTTATAAAATAGTGATGTGTTTCACCTTTGACTTGTAATTCTTTTCTTATATAAATTGTGTGTGCGAAATATTTTAATTCACCGCAAGTACATGAGTTCATATGTAATTAGTGTGCAAGTACGAGTTTGTCCACAGAGATTAGTTTTTGCTTAGTGTTTAGTTGAATTGGTGACTTCAATTAAGTGAAACAATTGATTAAATATCACTGCGGACTTGCATTTAAGCATAAATCACGAGTTTTTTTTCCTGTATATTAATCGTTCTATTAGCAACCTAAAGAGTCTAATGTTAATCATTCATTCTTTTCTCAATAGGTAATAAACATAAACATAATTAACGACTCAAAACTTAATTCATGCGTCATTAAAGTGAATAATCCTGTATACTGCTTAGAAGTATAGTTAACCTTGTAATCATCATAATTCAATGTAGAATGCAAATAAAATTCATTAAAACACATGAATTAATATCAATAAAATGCACACTTTTGAGTCTGAATAAATCCCCCATACTTAAGTTTTGTTAGTCCCTTAGCAAAATACTAAAATGAAACTAAAAAGAAAACAATGAAGGTAATAAAGACTACTAACTAAAATTATACTAGACCACTTTCGTAGGGAACACAACTACAGTTAGCAGGTGCAGTAAGCCACCTTAGTGGCAGAGTTATGTTTCCAGAGGGTTTTCAGTGGATACACCTACAAAGTTCAAAGAAAGAAAAGAAGAGAGGCGAGAAACAGAACCAACTCAAGGATTGTTTGAATCACTTGTTGCTAGAACAAATTCAGGGGGATGAGGTGGCTTAGTCTTACAACACTCCATCTCCTTACCCTTAAATTAAATAGACTCATTTAAAATGTGAACAAGAAGTTACCTTTTTATAAGAACCATCTGTCTTGTGCAAGCAAGAGGAATTCACACCCTCACTATTCTCAATCAGAAATTAAATCATTGAAGCAGACATACACATCTCACCAACAAAAGAGGGTAATTTGAGATACTCCCTTCCTTTCTAAGATATTGGAAAAATGCTCTGGCCGGTAGACAAGGGATAAGACAATAATATACCATCATTCAGAATGTTAACTTGTTGATATAGTATCATTTCACTTCATTCTCACATCCCAAATGACTTCAAATATTTCCCTTTTTCTACTCATACTGACATTGATCCTTTAAGTTTTTTGATTCTTTCTCTATAAATATTCCTCATTTTTCATTCAATATTTTTTAGTACTTCTTTTTTCCTCTCTTTTTTTACGATACAAATAAAGTAAATGACATAGCATTGCACTTTTAGAACTAATAAATGATTCATAGTCAATTAAGTTCACCTCCTTATATCTCCATAATCTAATTCCCAAATGAACTCCGTGGTGCATTAAAGCTCAAACCCTTGCTATCTTCCTTCACATCACCTCTAACTCAGAAAAGTTGGGAGATATCTCAATATAATGCACACTGGAATGGAAAATTTCCATATCATGATTAATTTTTGTGGTGGCACTCGGCATAGGTTCTCTCCACTTAAACAAGGTAAAGAGAAAGACATTGAATCCACTTTAGAAAATTAGGTGAACAAGACATTAATTCATATGAAACTGGAAAACTCAATCCATTGTACAAATTAATCTGAAATCTATCTCATCTAAGGGCAATATGTTATTTGGAATTAGTTTTGGAGATTCTCTCTCAGTATAATAGAGTCTTCCTATTAATTCTAATAGTAACACTTGAAACTCATATTCTTTAAGGTTTGTCTTCGAGAAAAACATAAAAATATAAAAGATATAAAAGATGAGAAAAATTTAAAATTTTAAACATTTTAAAACTATTTAAACAATTAAAACATAAAACTGAAATGAAACATAAAACTGAAACATAAACCTCCCCCCATATTTAAACTTTGCATTGTCCTCAATGTAAATAGAAAAGTTAAGTATGAATAGGAAAATTTATAACAACTATAAAATAAAGTAAACTTCTCTTTCATATCAAGCATATGAATGTGATGCATACTAAATGATGCATTGAACTCAGTATGATAAAGCATTTGAAATGTATGAGTAATGTTGTCAAAATTAAATATCAGTACTATGCATCAATAAGATATGTTGAAAAGGAGTGATTTTTTCTCAAAAAAAGAAATAAAAATAGTGCTCTTATAGTGCTAAGCTTGTGGACTTGTAATGGCTTACAAGAAAATTAGGTGGTTTATAAACAGACACCACCAAACTGCAGTTTAATTAGCTTAAGTCGAGTGGTGTTGCACATCCCCTCCATGAGTTGTATGTCCATCAAGTACACGGGGATTCTATAAAGATTGGCTTGGAAGAGCACATTTGTTTCTTAGGTTCAGTGAATTCGATATTTGGTTCAATTGTATTTCAATTCTTTTAATAGTTTGATCATGTGCAACAATTTGGGGTTTCAATTTTAATGTTAAATCTACTTTTTGCAGTAAGCTTAATATTTATTTCTCAAAAGTCTGATCATGAACAGGTCGATTATGATTTACATTTAAAAAACTATTGTTTATTGCATTTTGTTCAATAAAAGGTTGTCCTACAGATTGAGGTGGTTGTTGCCCTGAATTTTTTCATGAAAAATTAGGATGGTTCCTCCACCTAGGATTATAAGTAAGATTGAAATTTGAGTTGTTATGTTGGTTATAAAATAAAGCATTAACATCTTCAGAATCATTTAACTATGTTTTTATCATGTTATGTTTTCATCATTTCTTTAGCTATTTTTGAACTTTAATAGGTTATATTTCTTAATTCCTCTAATTCTACTAATTGCATTTGTCTATTACTACCTGCTATTTTTATACTTAAGTTTAGTTGCTTAAGTGCCCATAATGCTTTATGTTCTAATTTCACAGGTAAATGACAAGCCTTGCCATATACTAATTTATATGGAATTGTCCCTAATATTATTTTATAAGTTGTTCTATATGCCCAAAGAGAATCATCTAGCCTATCATACCAGTCTTTCTTAGTGGTGTTTACTACTTTTTTTAAGATTCCTTTAATTTACTTGTTAGCATTTTCAACTTCTTTATTAATTTGAGGATGGTAAAGGGTAGCTAACTTATGTAACACTTCATATCTTTTTAATAACTTTTCAAAGTTTTTGTTACAGAAATGAATTCCCCTATCACTGATAATTGCCCTTGGAATACCAAATCGAGACATTCAGTTTTCTGTAATCTATACAAACCTTCCAACCAGTTTGAACTCTAGTTGAAACTAATTCATTGTTATCATTTTCCACAATTGTTATCCCAGATTTTTTGGTACCACTTGAACTGGACTCACCCAAGAACTATCAGATATTGGATAAATTATGTCATTGTCTAACTATTTCAGAATTTCCTTTTTAACAATCTCTTTAATATTTGGATTTAATCTTCTCAGTGGTTGCCTAACAGGTTTAATTTCAGATTCTAGATTAATCCTATGTTGGCAAATAGTTGAACTTATACCTTTTATGTTTGACATCTGCCATCCTATTGCTCCTTTATGTTTTCTCAACATTTTTAAAAGATTTTCTATTTGTATTGATGTTAAATCAGAAGCAATAATGACTAGTAGATTCTCATTGTTCTCCAAAAAAACATATTTTAAATTTTCTGGAAGTGGTTTCAGCTCAAGCACTGAGTATTCTGAAGTTAATGATTCTTTATCTTTTTCAAATTGTTCTTCATTTACATCCATATTCTAAGTTTGCTCAGAGATTTCCTTTTTCAACATTTCTTCATTTGATATTACACATTTTTCAACATGATATAATTCCTCTACATTTAAGTCCTCATCTATTTTAAAAGTTTCGATTAGATTAACCTTAAAATATTTAAATTGAAGCTCTTTAAAATTCTTCTTAACTCCACTGAAAATATTCAGTTCTAATTTTTGATCACCCCAAGTTAATTCCATTCAACCATTTCTACAACTTATGCAAGCATCGGCTGTAGCTAAAAATGGTCTTTCCAAAATTATTATAACTTGATCTTGAGTTATACTTGAAGTTTTTGTTTCCATTACAGTAAAATCAACAGGGTAGACAACCTCCATTACCCTTACCAAAATGTTTTCCACTTTTCCTAAAGATATTCTTATGGATTTATCTGCTAGTTGAATCACTGTTCTCGTAGGTTTGATATTATCCAATTTTAACTTCTCATAAATAGCTCTTAAGTCTATTAACATTATATTAAAATAACAATCTCTTATATAGCAGGAAATAATAGGAGTTCTTAGATCGTTTAATTTTTCAGGTACAAGATTAATTAACGTGGAGCTTACCTCTTTAGCTAAAAATGCCTTTTTTAAGATTTTCTTCCTTCTATTCTTGGTACACAGAGTTTTAAGATATTTGGCATTAGAAGGAACTTATCTAATAATTTCCAATAATGATATATTGACTTTAACTTGTTCAAATATTTTATTGATTTGTTCCATTTCTTGATCTGTAACATTTCTCATCTAATGTGGAAATGGAAAGTGCTTTTCGTTTGTTAACTTCTCTTCATATATAGCATATTTCTTTTTGATTTCATTACTATTTTCAGATTCTTTACTATCCTCTAACTCAGCATCAACCTTGTCTTCTGGACTAGATTTTTCTTTAATTTCCTCTTCCTTTGTAAAATTGTCATTAATTTGTTCTTCTTTATGATCCTCTTTTGGACCTTCATAAGTGACACCAGATCTTAGTATTATACTTACATCTTTTGATTCTTCTTTTGATACATTGTTTGTTACAGGAGCATTAAAATCTTCTTCTGTGTTAAGGGTGACTAACACTTCAGATGACTCTTCTATATTTTTGGAAATAGGGTCGTTCATAACCTCAGATGGTTCAATTGAACAGTCCCTTACCAAATAATCAAGTAATTCATACCCTTCCCAGATTTGATCTTTTTCCTTAAAATTTTCAGCTTCTTCAGCTCTATAGAACTAATTTGGTGTGAATGTTGCACAAGTATCTATAGGTTCTTGCTGGAAACTTTCATCTTGTTTAGATAAATTAGAGTTCTCTATAAATAAGTCAATGGATCTTTGAACTTCATCTAACTTCTCCATATGATTAAACGTAGTTAGCTCATTATATTGATTTTCTTCCATTACCTCAAATGATTGTATATTCTTCTCTATATATGAAATATTTTCTAATGAATTCACCTCTAGATAATTCTGATTTCCATTTGAGTTCACCCAATTAAAATCATTGTTTTCATATTCATTAAACATTTCACTATTTTGTGTTTTCTGTATTGATTCATCATATCTATTCAGCAATTTTTCAAATTCTTGTGATATTCTTTGCTTACTATAATTCTGATCGATTCTAGTATTAATTGGTAAATTATCTCCAAGATTTGATATACTTGTATCAGTATTTTGAACACCTTGATCATCTTGTAAGATTGACCAATTTGAATAATTTTCATTTTGTAACTAATTCAATCTACTATAATTTTCAGTATTTCGTATTGTTTCATCTAGTTTATCCATTAATTGCTAGATTTGTAGTGATATATTAGATTGGTAATTTTGATTTTCATTCATATTATTATACTTTGAATAATAATTTTGCATTCTTGAATTGTCATTACAGTCCCACAAATTAGAATTGTCATTTCAATTGTAATTATTTTGAGATTTAACATTAAGTCCTTCTAAATCATGCTGTGAAGAGTAGTCTTTAAACTCCATACGTAAATAATCTCTTCTAACATAATTAGAATAATTATAATCCTCATAACTAGTCACTGGAACAATCCTAAAATCACCCTTATACGAGTTATATGAGTACATTATGTAATTCAAAATTTATATACAAGACTCTACTCTAGAATAGCAATAAGACTATGAAATAGAATTTAACAACAGTAATGCACGTAAATCATATTGTAGCCTTAGCTAATACCAAAATAGCAAAAAGTAACACTAATTGCAAGAAATTAAGCAACCCTGCAATGGTGCCAAAAACTTGTTTCGCCTCTTACTTGTAATTCTTTTCTTATATAAATTGTGTGTGCGAAATATTTTAATTCACTGCAAGTGCACAGGTTCAAATGTAATTAGTATGCAAGTACGAGTTTGTCCACAGGAATTAGTTTTTGCTTGGTGTTTAGCTGAATTTGTGACTTCAATTAAGTGAAACAATTGATTAAATATATTATAAGCAATGTCACAGTTGCCTTATTCTAATTAACCGCTAGGATGGTCTTTAAATACCGATTGTGTTACACTTTCTAGAGGATTTTACTTCCAAATATTTAATTCTTCTTAAGCTTTAACATTGTACACTTCAATTTGCATAAAATTTAATGTTTTGCAAAGAAGAAACACTTAACCCTCGATCAGCAATTACACCAAGGAATAGAGGAGGAAGTAGATGATGTCGAGAGTCTTTCCTTCAAGGATACGCTCAGGTTGAGAAAAGAATAGCAAATACACTATGCGAATAGTTGGAGAAGAGGAGGTTGTCAATCTCCTTTCAGAAGAGATGAATGGGTGGAGGATGAAAGATGGAGAAGATGGAAAATGCTTTGTAAATGGTGGATGAAGGAAGAAGAGGGGGGGTTTAGTTTCAAGGCCATGAGACTGTTTTATAGATGGGAGAATTGGCAGTTCACGAGCTGGTAGTTAACAACGACATGGTGCACATCTGGACATGTGAGATCATCCCATGCAATCCACTACTTCAACCTATTCATTCATGTTCTTCATGGTTGAGCTGTAGTTAAATTAATATTTAATTCTGCTTAATTACGTAATTCCTACAGTTACTTATCAAATTTCCTTGCAAATACTTACGAAATACCTTTCGTAAAACACATCATATCACATGAGAAATAATTCATAACATTTAGATTTTAACTGTAATTGTAATTGCTTTAATATCAATGAAATTCATTGCATAGAACAAACAGGGTATGCGTAAGTTCATAGGTAAACATTTAACGCTCACAGAATGGTCTGAGGGTAAATAGGATAACCCATGGATAAGTCCGTGGGTAAACAGCATAACCCTCGGACTTGTATTTAAGTATAAATCACTAGTTTTTCTCTGTATATTAATCGTTCTATTAGCAACTAAATAGTCAAATGTCAATCATTCATTCCTTTCTCAATAGGTAATAAACATAAACATAATTAACGACTCAAAGTGTAATTCATGTGTCATTAACGTGAATAATCATGTACATTACTCAAAAGTATAGTTAACTTTGTAATCATCATAATTCAATGTAAAATATAAATAAAATTTATTAAAATACATAAATTAATATCAATAAAATGTATACTTTTAAGTCAGAACATGATGCTAAGATAGATGATTGTATGTAAACAAAAAAGTTAACTACAAATGAAATGTAAACTATCATTATCTTGTTTGAGACATTGTATCATTGATTTTAGCATTTCCTTCTATATCAAGTAGTAGTGCAATCACAAATTACACAAGTTAAATCAAAATAGTAAGACAACCCTTCATGTACAAATTCTAGCACCAAACCTTCACCATTACCAACTTGTTGGACAATGTCTTTTCCTATGTAGGGGGCTGCAACCTGGATGTTAGCCAAATCTGGAGTTATGTGTGCTGTAGCTCCAATATCTACATTACCAGGTGGTGTCATCCCCTATGTTTTTATTTCCTCTGTTAATGACTGCCATGGCTGAAAGTTTCTCTGAAGGTTGTTTGCTTACAAAAGAGAAGTTAAAATGATTGTAACAGTCAATGGCAATGTGGTCAGCCTTGTCACATATTTCACATGTTGATCAATCATTCCTTGCTTTTTTCCTTCCATTAAAGTTTCTTCCTCCTCTACCTCAGTTGTTACCTCCCCTATCGTTAACTTGAGATACAAAGGCTGAAAATGTATCTACCTTTTCATTTTCTTCACATACTATCATTTCTTCATAGATGAGTAAGGATTGCAACTTTTCAGAGGTGATCGACATTCCTTGCACACAGATGGAATCAGCAAACGATTGGTAGGTTTGTGGAAGCCCATTTAAAATGTGCATTTGAATATCTTCATCACAAACCTTAGATCCACAGGCCCAAGTTGATCAACAACGACTTTGATCTTGTGGAGATATTCTTGCATTTTCCTATCTCCTTTCTTGATGTAGTGTAATTTCTTCCACAGTGCCATAATGTGTGCAGGAGAAATCACACCAAATTGGTGAGTCAAGCTATTCCAAGCTTCTTTTGAGCTTCTTGCCCCAATGACACAGAGCATCGCAGATAGAGATAAAGTTCCATTAATCCAAGATAAAAGAGTTTGATCACACTCGTACTTGTGATGACCACTAATCCAAAATAACTAGGTTAGGGGTAAAGTTTTTCTTTAGTTAACAAAATGGTCATATTGGGAAATTTTAGGGGTTAACTTGGAATGAGTCTATTTGTGTACCTAGAAAATAATTTTCAAGGTAAATTTGAAAAATAGTTTCCTAGAAATTTTTTTTCTAGTGTTTGTGCATGTCACACAAATTTTTTTCATACTATTTGTGCACAGAAAATGAAAAAACAATTTGTAAATTGATTGTTTATGCATGTAATAACATAAAAATCCATCAATTATATCATGTTAGCTGATTTCAATGTAGCAGTACATTTGCAATGATACTTCAACCATAGTTTTGATAAAAGTACAAACAAAAATCACTTATTTTTATTATACCATATTGTTGGTATAATATTCATATGTATTTTATCAGCAATCTCCTTTTATTATTGTCGAGTTTTCTTGAATTTATAGTAATTTTTCATGGTAAAATAGAACCACACGAAATATATAATATTGTTACATTAATTATTCACAATAAGTTATTATTTATGATTATAGTAATTTTTGATGATAAAATAAATTACACAAGATATTTTTACACTAATTTTTCATATGTTACAGAAAAATATCTCGTGTGATCTCATGTTTATACGAGAAAAATTACTATAAAAAAAGAGATACAGGACGAATGCTGAAACAAAAAGGTACACGTTGAATGCTGAAACAAAAAGGTACACTCGTTGAATGCTGAACAAAAATTTGACGCAATCTCTGAAATATTACGGAAGATGACGGAACAAGGATGGCGACGGATTACTGAAGACACGAGAACAAGGATGGTGATGGATTTCTAAACACAATGCTCGACGACGCTGACGATAAGATGGCCAGGTGGCGGATCTCCGATGAAGATGGGTGACAGATCTCCAAAGACGATGATGTGACGAGAGACGATGACGTAGGAAAGGGCTTTTCGAAGAAGGAGGTCTGTCTCGCACGTGGGGTGGGGAAAATTTTTTTGAAGAGGTTGGAGTGTGAAATTATATATATTTACTATAAATGAGGAAAATATTTATATTTTTTATATAAAAATATTAGAAAAATTGGAAAAAGAAATTTCTTATTTTTTCATTTTTTTTTTATTACACAAACTCCCCTTAAGGCTTCTCAATCTCATTGGAGAGAATTAGTAAATGATAGAAAGTCATGAAGTTCAGATGTACTACTTGTGATGATGAAAGATGGTGGACAACGACAAGCAAGTAGTAGAATTGCATATGGCAACTAAGTGTGGGAGAAATGATTGTTGAGAACTCTTTAAAAACTACTATTCACGTCCCTTTTAATGGTTAAAATTGATCCTAATAGTCATCATGTGGTTGTAAAGTATCAAATTATGTATCTTTATATATGTTAATACATCATATTGAAATACTAAATATGTTTTTATGCAAAATTACATGTTAATCATATTTTTAGTTTAATTATTATAAAATGCACAAGTTAAACCAGCCTTGTCACGATAGATGGGCCTTAAGGGCCCAAGGTGATCACAATGGGGTCATAACTACTTGCAAGTAACTATCATGCAAGGCCCTAAGCAAGTAGATTGGATGAACCTAAAAGTAGTGGTGTCTACACATAGAATTGATTACTTATTGGCAAGAGAGGATTCTTTTACTAGTGGTGCTTTTAGAAACAATTCATGGACATTTATTTTGTTGTTGTGTTGGTCTAGTTGTTGTATATCACTGCAAGAAAAACCACTTTTTGTGACAGACTTTACCGTCACTAAAAGTATAAAATTCTGTCACTAAAGGTTCTACATATTCTTCACTACATATAGTATTGCCAATTTTAATTAGTGATGGATAAGATATTTAGTGATGGATTAAATCTGTCACTAAAGAAGTTTAAAATTAAGCTCAAATCTGCAAAACCTGTCGAGCGTGATCTGTTGCAAATTATATATTGTGACGGTTACATCCATCACTAATGTTGTTTAGTGACGCAAAAACACAGTCATGTAAGATATTTAGTGATGGAAAATTCGTCTATATCCATAACCTTTTAACTGACTAATCTATCACTAAATACCTTTTGTGATGGATGAGAACCCATTGCAAATTATATATTGTGATGATTACATTCATTACTAAACGACATTAGTGATGCAAAAACACAGTCATGTAAGATATTTAGTGATGGAAATTTCGTTTGTATCCATAACCTTTTAACCAACTAATCTGTCACTAAATACCTTTTGTGACAGATGAAAACCCGTTGCAAATTATATATTGTGACGATTACATTCATTACTAAACGACATTAGTGATGCAAAAACAGAGTCACGTAAGATATTTAGTGATGGAAAAATATGTCTGTATCCATAACTTTTTAACCGACTAATCCATCACTAAATACTTGTTGTGACGGATTCTCATCCGTCACAATAAACATTCCTCCACTGCATTAACGACAATAAACATGTAAAACTTGGAAAGAATTATAACAAATTAATCAAGAGGCATCCACATTCATAAAATGAATTACTGCATATACATTGACAAAATCCTGGATTCCTTCACATTCACATTAATTTCCAAAAATATATAACAAGAATCACGTACGTAATTGAGAATACATAGAAAGAGTCAAATACTATTAATAGTTCAAACTAACTCCAATATCACAACATTATCAACATATTTCTTATAAAATTCATTACTTCCATCATGTTTGAAGTAGAACATTCCATATCAGGTACTGCAATCTATCAAATGTACCTACAACAATTTTAAATGTAAAAGTATTAGATTCACAATATCATAAATGACAAATATAATTCATCAATATAAAATGCGTAACACACAAAATCAAGCAATCTAAATTACAATTATAAAATTACATGCAAACGTGATACTTACAAAATTTCGAAACTAGACAATATTGCTATCAACTACATCTCCTATTGTTGTAAACCTTCTAAAGGACCTAAGTAATAGTGTGTCCTTCTTCATTGCAACTTTAATTATGACTTCACACCATTCCCCTCTTATAGGAGTGCCATGAACCAATTTCTTTGGGTCTTCAGTAATAAACAGGCAAATAACTATGACTTCTAGCCTATACATAGACAAAATGACAAAGATCCAATCTGCATACGAAATGTGCAAAAATACATCACATATTATCCTATAAAATACATATAATTCAGTAATTCTTGTATTAAAATAAAACTACCTGTTGTCGTGCCTACAATGAACTCATACGGTTTGATGATGATGAACAAAATGGTGTTTGTGGAATGCCCATTGACAAGACAAGCTACAATATAAAAATAAATACAAATATATTTATAACATTATCAACAATTATATGTACTATGTATATAAAATTAAAATCATATGAAGTGCGCTAAATAAGTACTTACGTTGACTCGAATAAAATGAAGTGCGCTAAATCATAATAAGTACTAATAAAATGTCTTTCATCTTGATCAGTTCTACTTAGATTGATGACACTCAATCTTTTAGACTTACGTTGCTCGAATCCTTTGATGATTTATTAGAATATTCATTTTTAGATGCTCGACTTTGCGTAGAAGATGGTGACCAATAATCGATGGGTTGGGGGCCTAATCCTAAGCCTCGTATACATCCACGTTGTTCCTTGCTAAGAACTTGGTCTAATATATCACGTGGACTCTGCACATCTTCAGAACTATTTCCCTGTGAGTATTGTGTTTGCCTTATTTCTTGTATTTGTTCCTTTTTCATAAAAAAATTGAAGTCATTCTTAACACATGTTTACAACGAATCTGTAATTATATGTAAGTCAAAGTAAGAGTCTTACCAGAATTTGTGTGGCCTTAGCATCAACCATACTACCATCTTTACGTCTTCTACTAATTACGTACTTGTCAGTTTTGGTTGGCTTTATCCCTGTTTCTTTTTTCTACACGTAAATACGTCTATAAATATGTATGTGTTATGTAATACTAAAATGTAAAAGACTTCATACACCATACTCACATATGCATTGGCAACCCGAGCAATACTGCGTTGCCCCAGACAATGATTTGAAGTCAATTGTGATCGATTTTGCACATTTTGATCACTGTGTCCTTGTAAAATAACATTTTGATCAAGTACATCTTGAGCTTAACAAATTTGTTTGATAATTGTTCCAAACTATAATTGTTTGATAAATACCTTGAAATGATCTGATGCCCGATGTTCCACTAAATGTTGTCATTGCTTAAAAATGACCCGATCGTTTAGCTCAGTTGGAAATTCCTCACAACAACTGTGTTTGGTGTAAATAGCATGCAGACAATACTTCTAAGACCTCCAGTCTCGGTTGATCCTCTGAAGTAACCAGTTCTTCATGCTTATTGTGTTTGGGATATCAAAATGCTCCTACCAACATTTACATATATACATTAATTCTTGGAAGTTAACAACAATAATTAATTTAGGAAATTGTGATAGGAGTTTACCTCAATTTTATGTATGACATCATCTTTGTTAGTTTGTGGAATAAGATACCACATCTTTACGTCAATGGGGAATACATGTCATTCTTTGCTAGCTTCCCACAAAATTGTGAAATAGCATTTGCAAATTCACCAATAGGTTGGTTGTATTCATTGACCTGTATTCGCAATCGTTGTTCAAACGTCAATTTCACTACTTTTGCAAGTAGGGTTGGTCCTCTTTTTCTTCTGACTTGCCCTACTGTCGAAGTCTGCATGTTGACATCTAGTGCCTTGGACAAAGGACCAGATGTCTAGCCAACCTCAAAGTAAGGTGGCTGTGAAGGAGTTTCCTCATATCGTACTCATAATGTATCTGCAGGCATAACTTCTGAATGTTAGTACAAATATGGGGGAGATGATTCCAGACCAATGGTTTCATCCGAACTATTAACATCTGAGGTTACAATATTCTTATAGGCCAATACTTTCCTTCTTCGATACATACTACATGGATCAGAGATATAAAAATAAAAAGTGCAAACAAATCCTTTAAGTATAAAACATTAAAGTGCATAAATATTGCAGTATAAAAAGTATAATCAGAAAAAGTATAAAAGAAATTTATACATATTAATTTCAAGAGAAATATTAACAGGATAGTTGCAGAAGTTTAACATACATGTCATTCGTTTATTACATTTTTTCTCATATTTCACTGATATACATCTCGACGATGTGCTTTTACAACCACATGCCATCCCTTTTCGTTTGGATTGGGAACGTAAAATACTTGTTCAACTTGCGATGCTAATACAAAAGAATCACCATGTCAGCAACGATTGAAATTAACTAATATGAAGTTGAATTCATCTTGTTTTACAGCACGATCCCCTACTAAGTAATCCACCCAATCACACTTGAAGAACAACACCCCCTTGTCTATCATGTAGTTCAACATTATGATATCATCAATGATACCATAATAAGTGACATCACCAATTATGGAATTTTTATCCCTTTGGTTAGCATAACAACTGGTCTTCACTTGAAGTACAATACTACTATTCTGTATTTGTCTCCTCTTATCCATATCTCTTGTATGAAATTGTATACCATTAACAATGCATCCTTTGTTTTTCTTCACATGTTGATTAGGTCCTGCAGCTAGCCACTTAAGATTAACATTAATGTCTTCACCTTTGCACTCACGTAACATGCGCACTTGTGATGAATTAAATATTGTTATCTAAATTGTTACATATTTTAACCTCCAAATAAAGGAAAATATATAGATAAGATAATATCTCATCCTTGACTACTCACATGATCTCGAAGCCAACTTGAGAATTTGGTGGAATGAAGGCCATCCATCTCTCATGGGTGCACTCGTGGATGCTTCTTTTGAAGATACACAAGATGTTTTCTACAAGAGGTGAAGTTGTAAATGTTTTGAATATACTCATACTTTAAATCAGAAAACATGCACTATAATGTTTGTATCTTACTCTCAAAGTTCATTTAGATCTGCACAATTGTAAATCACAGTTCGATGAGCAACTTCTAATATCACATAGTCGACATTCTCTAATACACATGACCTCATTAGGCATGCACCATCCAAAAAAATGTTCCAGTCCTCATCCTCTACCCTTAAATTTTGGTGGTTTATGTTTCATGATGGACAATTAAATTGAGTGGGTATTCCTTCCATATATCTTGAACAAAATGTCATACACTCCATTGCTAGATAACTTTCTGCAATTGAACCCTCTACATAGCATTTATTACGAGCAAATCTTTTAAGGGTAGAGAGGTACCTACAATTCATAGAGTTAAACAAAGGTGAGTCACAATCATATATACACAGAGACAACGTATGTAAACATATTTCTACCTTTCAATTGGATACATCCATCGATAATGCACCGATCTAGCAAGGCGAGCCTCTTCTGCTAAGTGAATGGTCAAGTGTACCATGACATCAAAAAAGGAGGGTGGGAAGATAGTCTGTAGTTCGCACAACGTTGTAGCAATTGTTGAATCTATGTGTATTATCTCTTCAGCCATAGCACATTTAAAACACAATTGTTTGAAATAATTGCAAAAGTCAATAATCACCTTGCTCAAGTTACTCGGCAATGTTCGTCGAACTACAATTGGAAGCAACTCTTGCATCAATACATGATAATTATGACTCTTTAGCCTTATCAGCTTTCTTCCTTTAATATTAATACAATGAGATATGTTGGAGGAATAACCATAAGGGACCTTTAAATTTTTCAAAATGTCACAAAACAAAATTTTATCTTTCTTTGTCAAAGTAAATGATGCCATTGGAAGGGATGTATCATCTTTTGCATTAATATGCAAAGATGGTCGAATACCCATATCTTGTAAATCTCGTCTAGATTGCAAGTTGTTTACAATTTTTCCTTGTATATCTAATAAGGTGCTGACAATCTTATCACAAGCATTGCTTTCAATGTGTATCACATCTAAATTATGTCGTATAAGAAGTGAATCACAGTATGGTAAGTCAAAGAAAATACTTGTATATCTACTGAGGCATCAGTTCTGTTCTTTTTAGAATGCCATTGAGTCTTCCCCAAAGTGAAGGCTAGATTTTGCACCTATTGTAACACTTCATTTCTAGAAAGTGATCTAAGAGCTGTTTGTTCTTCACATGTGCCATCAAATAAGATTTTGTTCACCCTCCATTTATGGTGTTGTGGCAAAAATCTACGATAACCCATATAACAAAATTTCCTTCCATGACATAGCCTACGTGAACATGTGTTTGAATAACATGACGGACAAGCATAAGCTCCTTTTGTGCTCCAACCTAACAACATTGCATAAGCAGGGAAGTCATTAATGGTCCACAATAACATTGCATGCATTTGAAAAGTCTCTTGCTTTGAATTGTCATATGTTGGAACTCCTTCATTCCATAAAAGTTTAAGGTCTTCAATTAAGGGTTGCAAGTATACATCAATGGCATTACTAGGAGACCTTGGTCCAGGAATTATCAAAGTCAATAGCATGTTGGGCTTTTTCACGCACATCCATGGTGGTAGATTGTATGGAATCAATACAACTGGCTAGATATTGTATGTAGTACTCATCATGCCAAACGGGTTGAAGCCATCACTAGCTAATCCAAGTTGCACATTTTGAGGATTAGCACCAAATGATTGATGGATGACGTTGAATGTTTGCCAATATACTGAATCAGCCAGATGTCGTAAGACATTATCATCTATACGATCTTCACTATGCCATTTCATTGATGTCGCAGTCTTTTGAGACATAAACAGTCTTTGTAATCTTGGTATGATCGAAAAATATCGCAGCACCTTGGCAAGGATTTTTCTAACTATCTAGGATGTCTCCTCTTGATGTGGATCAGGGGTGGTGTTATTTTTCCACCTAAATTTGCCACATGTGGGACAGTTGTCTAAATTCACATTGTCCTTCAAAAATAGCATATGATCATCAGGGCATGCATATATTTTCTCATAGTGAAGACCTAATTTCTTGACCATTTTTTTCAATTCATACATGCTACTTGGAAAATCTGCCTCTGAAAATACATCTTTTAGTAACTCAAGTAACATTTTAAAAGTTGAGTCACTCCACTATCCTAAACATTTTATATGAAACAACTTTACAATGAAAGTAAGTCTCGTATAATTCTGACATCCATTGTACAATGGTCTGTTAACGTCCTGTACATCCTTATAAAAATCTTTAATGTATTTGTATCCTCAATTATGACCTTCTGGCCTATCATTCATCTCTTCAATCTTGTCTTGGAAATTTTCAAATATATCTTCCATATCGTTGCCACCATTGTCACCTTCATAAGCTCCCCTACTGTCACAGTTAGCAACATCGTTTGGACAAATTTGTACTTCTTCATCATGATATGTCCATATGGTGTAGTTGGTAAGTATGTCATTCCATAGCAAATGCTCTTTAACTATTTCTGATTCTTTCAATAAGCCATTCACACATTTTACACAAGGATAGAGTATATGCTCTCCTATAAAAGTGTGAGACGTTGCCCACTTCACGAACTCACAGGCACCTCTAATATATTGCAATGTATTCCTATATACATAAGGTACATAGAGTTAAACAAAGACCATTTAAAAATGTTAAATAACGTATATGACAATGGACTCATATAACAATTTATATACCTTGACTTCTGAATCCAACTTTTTTCTATTGATTTTTGCAAAAAAGGGATAACTTCTCTTACGTATGATCTGACACTAAATCATTGAAAATAACACATTAAAAAAAATGATAACTATGTTTTTAATCTCATATGAAAATTGTTTAAACTTTAATAAAAAATAATTGATAAGACAAGAAGAAGGCAATCCCTAATAAAAAGTAACTGATAATTTTAATAGTAAAGTTCATAAAAAGTAATGAGTTCATAAAATATTATCCTTGGGATTAATGTTATAAAGTTAATAGGAATATATACAAAAAATCGTAGATTTATATTTATTAGAAATGTAAAAGTTTAAAAATAGCATCAAAATTTTAAAAAATAAAAGGAAAATCGAAACCATAAACTATCTATAAAATAGAACATCTAAAAACTGAAAAATACAAATAAGAAAAAAAAAATTAAATTCACTATCTTCTATTAATATATATAATCTTGTTCCATTCAACTGGAATTGTTTTCCTTGTCAACCTTATGATTTGAGTTCTTTTTTAGGAAAAAATTTAGTTTGATAAAATTAATGTTGATGAAGTGTTGTAGTATTCTCTATTACAAACCCTTTTAGATAACAAAAATCGGACTACATTTAAAATACAAAATTCTCTAACAAAATAGAGAGAAAAGCCCTAGATTTAAAGATCTATCTTTTTTTCTTCTTATTGTCATCTTTGAATTTACTTCTCTTTGGCCAATAAATTTATTCAATGGGAATATGCCTAATTTACTTGTAGTTAACAATTAATATGATTGACTTATTCCTGAAAATGGACTTTCTCATGTTTCTAACTTCGGCTCATTTCAATATATAATATTTTCTTTTATGCATAAAAGGTCTCCGAAATGGTGATGGGAAAAAGCTGTGACAAGGAGATTCTATAGATACACCTAATAGTTTCAATAAGCTGTTTTCCCACTAGCATTACTAAACCCTGTAGTAGTATATTGTCAAGGCAATAGAAACTTGTAAAATGCAATGCATTACCTTGATGAAATGGAGGAATTGATTTGGAAGACACTTGTACCAACACGACTTATTGATGCCTTGAAATGAAAATTGAAGTTAAATCATTGATCTCCTCAAAATGGATGGTTAGTAAAAAAAGGGAAAAAGAAAAATGTCCATGAGATGGAAGAAATCTAAAGGTTGTATGTTATACCTCCATCAAAGGAACAAGACGGTGATCTCACCTGGAAAAAGGGGTGTACTGGCGACGCGAGGAGGCAACGGAGGACTGGCGACACGAGGAGGCGGATGGCAACGACGTGAGGAGCTTCGGTGGATGAGCTACGGCAGAACGATAGACAACCTTTAATGGAACGACGGATGTTGGACTAGCTTCAGTGGAAGGGTGCTACGCGGGAGGAGAAGATATGACGTTGGAAGGGTGATGCGTGATTTAGGGATTGGAGGGTTTTTGTAAAGAGGGCACTTTAAAAAGACGTGTACACTTTAAAAAGACAGGCGCAATTTTGACGCGATTTAGGGATAGGAGATTAATGATTAATAAATTATTTAAATCATTGACTTAAATTTTTGATGAAGTGATAAAATATTTGTGTGGTTTTGTATTTTATATTTTTAATTAATTGATTTAATTATTAAATATATCTTCCGATAAGGAGTTTTACTGCTCGGGAGGGAGTCGGCGAACCTGCAGCCAAGGGTGTGTACCAGCTTGCAGGTCAGTTGCCGTGTGCTTACTCGGAACCCAAACTCAGTTGAGTGGGGTAATAACGAGTTTTACCACCTGGGAGGGAGTTGGGCAATCGGCAGTTGGGGGTGTGTACTGGCTTGCAGGCTGGTTGTCGTGTGCTTACCCGAAACCTAGACTCGACTGAGTGGGGTGATAAGGATTTTTACCACTCAGGAGGGAGCCAGGCAACCGGTAGCTGGGGGTGTGTACCGGCTTGCGGGCCGGCTACCATGTGCTTACCCGGAACTTAGACTCAGTTGAGTTGGGGGTGATAACAAGTTTTACCCTACGGCTGGTCGTAACACTACAGACTTTACTCTACATCTAGCCGTAACATTACGAGCTTTACTCTACAGCCAACTATAACATTACGAACTTTACTCTACGACTAATCTAAATAAATGAAAGTGGAAATAACGGCACTTCCGTCGAAAAACACCAAGTTTTGGGTGACAATTACCGTTGAACTGGGGGAGAGCTAGAGAACCAATAGTCGGCAGCCGGGGGTGTGTACTGGCTTGCAGGCTGGTTGTCGTGTGCTTACCCGAAACCCAGACTCGACTGAGTGGGGTGATAAGGAGTTTTACCACTCAGGAGGGAGCCAGGCAACCGGTAGCCGGGGGTGTGTACCGGCTTGCGGGCCGGCTACCATGTGCTTACCCGGAACTTAGACTCAGCTGAGTGGGGGTTGATAACAAGTTTTACCCTACAGCTGGCCGTAACACTACGAACTTTACTCTATGACTAGTCTAAAAAAACGAAAGTGGAAATAATGGCACTTCCGTCGAAAAACACCAAGTTCTGGGTGACAATTACCGTTGAACTGGGGGAGAGCTAGGGAACCAACAGTCGGGGATGTGTATTGGCTTTGGAGCCGGTTACCACGTGTTTTACCCAGCAGCCAGATCAGTGCTAGGTATGGGGGTCACCGAATTTCACCTGTCGATCGACCTACAATCGCGCTTGTAGAGTCTGCGTCCCCTAAATAATTTAACATTAAGCTTGTAACATAATGGTAGAATGTCACGTGAAATTTAAAGTTCACGCATGATGAAAGAATTGGCATTTTGTGTTAAAAGACCAGATGGTTGTATTAAAAGATCAGACGATTGTGTTAGATTCACTACTAGCTAACCTGCTAGCTAGTAACCGTGTCCCTGCCCCGAATCCATTGTGAAAGAACAAAAGGGATTCCCTCTTGCCCAAGGGAGAGTCGGGGAACTAGCAACCGAGGGCGTGTATTGGCTTGCAGGCTGGCTGTCATGTGCTTACTTGAAACCTAGACTCGGCTAAGTAGGGCGATTAACGAGTTTTACCACCTAGGAGGGAGCCGGGGGCGTGTACTAGCTTGCAGGCCGGCTATTGTGTACTTACTCGAAACCCAGACTTGATTAAGTGGGGTGATAAGGAGTTTTACCGCCCGGGAGGGAGTCGGGCAACCGACAAGCAGGGGCGTGTAACGGCTTGTGGGCAAGTTGCCGTGTGCTTACCTGGAACCCAGACTCGACTGAGTGGGGGGTGATAACAAATTTTTCCCTATAGCTGGCTGTAACACTATAGACTTTACTTTACATTCAACCGTAACGTTACAAGCTTTACTCTATGGCCAACCGTAACATTATAGACTTTACTCTATGGCTAGCATAAATAAACAGATGTGGAAATAACGACACTTCTGTTGAAAAATGCCAAGTTCTAGTAGAAGTTCCGCCTAGGCGACAACTGTCGTTGAACCAAGGGAGAGCCGGGGAACCAACAGTTGGAGACGTGTGCCGGCTTTGGAGCTAGCTGTCGCGTGTTTTACCCGATAGCCAGATCAGTGCTGGGTATGAGGCTCACCAAATTTCATTTGTCGATCAACCTACAACCGCACCTGTAGAGTCCACGTCCCCTAAATAATTTAGTATTAAGTTCATAGCATAACGGTAGAATGTCACATGAAATTTAAAATTCACACGTGATGAGAGAATCAATGTTTTGTGTTAAAAGATCGAACGATTGTATTAAAAGACCGAACGATTGTGTTAGGTTAGTTGCTGGTGGACCTGCTGTGTCCTTGCCCCAATAACTGTTCTTTCATATTAAATGAAAGTATAATCATTGTACTTAATAAATCAACTTCAAATAACATGAAAGCACACTTGTAAGTCATTGATAAATCCAACGTTAAGTGGCGTAGTTTTGTGTTCCATTCGACGATTGGGGAAGAGGAATCAATGGGAAGACGATTGGGAAGATGAATCGCAGGTAAAATGTGATTTTCTTTTCATGTTAAAATAAAAGGGCTACTTTGGGAAGAGGAATCATAGTTTTTTGCTCGGGTAACAATGGCAGGAGTTTTTTTTTCACACTCTCTCCTTTTCCCGTTACTCATCTCCACCGTCCACCATCCATCCAATGGTTACCCACAGAAATAACTTATGCGGGTAGCTATAGAGCCATTTTTCCTTTTTGTAAAACCTTTTCACTTTTTTTTGTAACAGATTGTATGTCCTTTAGTGACAGACTTTTAATAATCCGTCACTAAATGTCAACACAATTGTAACAAATTCAATAACAAATCCATTACCAAAAATGAGTTTTCTTGTAATGTATCTTGTGCTTTTCAATATTTGTTAATCCTAGGCTTTGCTAGGGATTAGAAAAGTTCAGGTACGAGGGTATTTGATTAACATATTCTTATATATATGCATTTTATTACATATATATTTCATGTGATAACGATGCTTCGTGGGTTGTTGTTTGCTATGTTTGAAGGATTAACAGGTTAAACTAAAACACAAGGACTTAAATGTAAGAAGTATCGACGTTGTTGGCCCCAAAATGGGACTTAAATATAACAAGTCCTTGAAAATGCAACGAACAATATACTCTCCTCTAATTTTCATTTTATTTTGCTGGCTATGTTATTTGCAGCAATTTCAAGGACTTTGCTGCAGCAATGTCTGCAAACATGATCAGCGTTGAACTGCAAATGAGCAAATCTCGTCTTCAGAATTGAACCGCTAACGAACGAGCTCGCCCGGTTGCTTCTTCTCGATCTCCAAGGCTTGAAGTAATAGATCGACCTTAATTTGTGGCATACGCTTTCGCCACTCTTGCTTGTCTTACCGTGATCGTGGCATCCACCTTGTCGGAGACGACGGTGGTACGTGGTGACCACTACGACTACAAGTTCTCCGGCAGAGTGATCGTGAGCTGATCGAAGATCGACGTTGGTGG
>JAMKPZ010003007.1:0-33984 GCA_024699675.1 Amphibolis antarctica
AAAAAAAAAAAAAAAAAAAAAAAAAAAAAAAAAAAAAAAAAAAAAACATGTTATTTATATAAGCCCATTGACCCGACTAACACATCGCACATTATTTGCACAAGAGGTCGGAGTCCGAGCCACCTTCTATTCGGATCGAAAAGGTCCGAAAATCCGGATCCAGCAAAATCGGAAGGATCTATAACCAAGGGAAGAGAGGGGAAGAGCAAGCGAGTGGGAGAGAGAAGAGGAAAAAGGGACCAGAAATGTCCGGCAAATTGAGCGCCACCATGGCAACTCGGATTCTGGGAGGCACCGGGGTGGTGGGAAGGTCGACGGCGGCCTCGCTCCGCACCCGCTCAGGAATGGGCCTCCCAGTCGGCAGGCACATCATACCTGACAAACAGGTAAAGCCATATCGCTTTCTTCGATTATCTTCCACTGGTTCGGTTTTCCTGATTTCAAATTCGTTCCAATGTTCCTTCTCTCTGGTTGCAGATTCCGGAGCAGGACGAGCTGATGTGGGACAACGGCACGCCTTTCCCTGAGCCTTGCGTCGATCGTATTGCCCCCACTGTTGGAAAGGTATAATGGACAAACTCTAGTTTGTTGGATTTCTTGCTTTTTATGAGGTTTCACGGGGGATTCAAGATTGCATTTTTATTGACAGTACGAGGCGTTGGCGTGGATGTGTGGAGGACTAAGCTTCTTTGCTGGTTTGGGGCTTCTGGCTGTGTGGAATGACAAAGCGTCAAAGATACCTTATGTAAGTGCTTCTTTCCTTCATTTTTTTGTTTAATTCAGAGAACTGTTTACTGCTTTTCTCATTATTATTGTGGTCTGTCTGCAACAATCTTCTCCCGATATGGTTCATAAAGGGGATAATAACTGGTGAATAGAGAATTTTAATAATTTTAAGAAAATTAAAAGACGTAAAGTTAGGCCTAAAATTACTTGGTTCGGAATTGTAAGAAAAGATTTAAATTTATACATTTTAACCAAAAATTTAACATAGAAATACAAGGAAGAAAAGATTTCATGTGGATGACCCACGTAGTGAGATCACGACTCAAATTATTGTTATTGTTGTAAATTAAAAAATACTTAAATGATTCATATGATTTTCAATGAGCACACAATTTTGTAATTGTTGTAAACTAACCTAGGTGAAGAGATAAGAAACAATAGGAAATGCATAAGAAAATTTATAGTAGTTCATCTAGCATTCAAACTATGTATACTTCAAGCCTCCTGCTAAAAATATTTACAATATCGTCTATGTTTTCTACTAAAAATATTTCAAAGTGCATGAATATAATGTATGCATTCTATGTGTCATGGTAAGATATAAAATTAGTGAAAAAAAATTTCTGTTCTATATTTATGAGTCTCCTGGAGATTTATATTTTGGCCTAAGAGTCAATAAAAAGAGAATTATATCAATTATTACAAATGTAAAACCCTAAACAACTTGAAACCGTCTGAAGTACTTCCTTGTTGATTTCATTGAGCTTTGTGATTTTGTTGATACTTTCTAAGTATGGTCATCTTCATTTTTTTTGGTACCTTATTCATATTCATTTTCTTTTGTATCTTACTTGGTTGTCTTCATTTTATTTTGTGCCTTGTTTGATAATCTTCATCTTCTTTTATACCTTACTTAAGATAACTTATATCTACATATGAAAATTATTTTTTTGCATCATTCTATTCACAAGTCACAATAGATTTTGTCATTATCAAAACTGCATTAATCAACTACCTAACACTCTTTACGCTTAATTGATTTTAATTTGATACCTAAAAGAAGGATACAGATGAAAGTGAGGGTTGGAATAGTCTTGCATTCAAGGAAAATAATAATAGAGATTTACTTGTATAAAGATCTGCCTTTCCACTTATTATCCATTAAGTTGAATCAGTGTTTTGAACACCAGTGCAGACAACCTGCTTAGACTGCAGATTGGTTGCCTGGCTGGTCCAAATACCCCTCCCCCCTTTCCTTCGTCCCCTTTTTTTGGTTCAAATGGAGGACTAGTTGAATTGATTAATCAAACCATGATAACTAGTGGTTGAACCAGTTCACTCTTGTTGGATGCCCCAGATTGGCAAATATGATAAGTTGACCCATATTTTTCGTAGAATGTTGCTATGTTATGTAACCTTTGTTGTTTTTACAGTCATTAGATTTGATGGGATTATTTTGTATAATTATGATTTTATAATTCAATCATGCTACGTGTTTGAGTTTATTAGCAAGTAAAATGCAGTCAGTAATCTGAATTTAATATTTTGTATTTTTCATCTGATAATTTTTATTATCCATTGGAAAATTTGTAGTGTGTATAGTTAAGAAATTTCTGTATTTTTCTTGCATTTTCCAATTTTTCTGTATTTTTTCATTTTTATTTTTAGGTTTATTACAATAATATTACAACAATAACAACAACCCATGCCATAATCTTTCTGATTTTTAGGATTATCATATTTTTAATTAATTAAATAGGGATGTAATTTTGCTGTCATCTTGTTGGATTGATTTTTGAACAGGACCAGGCAGAAAAACAGTTTGATGTCTGGTCTGGTTTTGAAAATCTTGATTTGAATTAGATAGCCCACATTTCAGCTACAAAAACTTAAAAAATCTTGGAATGTCGATTAATTTTTTGCATCAAATTTAGGGTAAAATACCTAGAGTTTGCTCATGATGATGTGGAAAATTGAGAACCAGCATCTGATCTTTTTATAATCTTTTCATCTTTTTCCCAAATTACCTTGTTAAGATCAACATCTAATTAGTCTGCTGAAGATCCTCGAAGCCAAAATAAATTTTAATTGGTGTATGCAGCCAAAATTCTTAGTTGAATGATCTTGCCAAGTGTTTGTAAACGTAAAGCCTTTTTAGGCGTTAGTCACTCACACCATGTTGCCTTGTTACAGTGGTTGTTGGATGTTTATCTTTCATATCTATATCGTCGAGAAAATTCCACCATATGCAATTCCTTATATTTTTCATGAGGGATTCTGACGTATTTTCCTTGTGTATTTTTTTCTGCACAGACACCAAAAATATACCCATATGACAATCTCCATTTGGAACTTGGTGGAGAACCAGATTCGTAATTCCTCTAGCATGGTTTTGTTGATTCTAGATGTGAATTGACGAAATAATGCAGTAAACCCGAAATTGTGCTTGGTTTTTAATTTTTTTCTACTTTTCGTAAATGATTTCCATCAAGTTTAAAAACATTTTCATGTAATCATCAACATTCATTATTGAGTCCTTGGTAAGGGAAGAACCTTCGTCATGTTTCATCAGTACGTTTAGCGTTTTCTTATACTGAAATGATAAAATGACCTTTTTTTTAAGGGGTGTTAAGGTTAAGAAGGTATAATTTTAAACTTATAAGAAATCCGAATGGTATTTTTTTGAGTGGAGATTTGAATCTAGAACTTAGTCTTAAAAAAGGTTTTACGACAATCAGACTATCACTTAAGTAATTGACAGCATGACCTTGATCTTGATAATACTTTGTCTCAGTAATGCACATTTATTTCTTTTTTTATTTAGTTGGTATTTTGCTTTCGTCTATTTTCGTAAGTTTTATGTCCAATTTACCGCCCATATGTACTCCACTTAATTGCAGTTCTTGTGTTGCTTTGAGAGTGAAAATAGAATGATGTTCACAAAATATAAATATTTTAAATAAGAAATGTTTTCTTGCATGCTATAGAAAAAATATCAAGTTATTTACATGTCACTTTTATCACATGCCCTTGAAAAACCACCTTTCTTGTGGTATGTAAACAAAAAAGGTGGCACACAAATAATTTGAAACATTTTCTGGACATGCAAGAAAAAAGCTTTTAAAATAACCTTGTTTGATTTCTAATAACCCCTAAAATAATCTTTAGGAGGGCATCTGTCACATATTATATACGTCAATAGAAGATAATTAGGACTAAAAATTATCATTTACACAAATGGCATTTACTTAAACTCTGCATCAATTTTTTTTTGATGTTTTTAGTATTTGTGCTTCAATTTTAGAAGAAAAGACCAATTGTATATTATTTGGTATCAAATTTGTTACACAATCATTTCAGGGGACATTATTTATGTTGATGTCGTATAGGATTATATCATCGGGGATACCTTTCTTGGGTATCAAAAATCTTAAATTTGAATTCTATGATATAAAACTAATGACAACCATTTGCAGCAAAAAAGAAAGAAAAAAGGTTGGACGTTTGTTCCGGGGTCTGTTTGTTTGCCGGTTTCTTTCGTATATCTATCATATTTATATAAATCTTAATTACATTATATTTAAAAAATAATTAATACTTTATAAAAATAGACTATTGTACATGGCAGCATGGGCATGTACCCTGTGGAGCGCATAGACTGCATTGAGGTGCGTGCAGAAAAAGGATATAAGGAAAAGTGTAAGGCCCTAAATTGTGTCTTGATGTATAGTAATTGGAACTAAATTTTTGATATCGTAGTACTTGTCGAGGTGGTTGTCTATTTTTTTTACCGGTTCAACCTTAATTTTTAAATCCTAAAATTTAAAGTTCAGAAAAGGACTAAGGATGGTACCATGGAATTTTCCAAAATCTTGGAATTTAAAAAGGTTTAGTACGAGGAATATATGTGTTTATAATTGAGATCCGATGCCTTAAATTACGCAGATTAAATTGATACACCGTATCATCTAAAATGGTCCTGTGATAACTTTTTTTAATTTGGAAGTTAAATAAAATTGAAGTTAAAGTTAATTTTATTTTAAAGATTATGGATTTGTAAAAATTTGGTGATTCGTGTGGTTTAAAATTCACACAAATTTATCCTTTACAAGTTTTTAGTGATGAGGATTGGAATTGTATAATAATTATATGATAATTTAAGTAATAAAAATTTATATGTTAAAATTTTTATAATAATAATAAATGTTAAAAATAATTTTAAAAATTTTAAAAAATTAAAATCAAACAAAGCATGACTCTCCTCTAAAATATTAATCTGGACGGAAGATGTCACGCGTACACAAAATGATGAAAGTTTTGAGTAACGACGAGGATTGATGATCGCATGATAAAAAGCTTGCGTTCGTGTTAAAATCTTGCGGCTGTGGAAAGCATGCTGATGTCGAGCATGGACGGGTGGTGCATGAACGCAAGAGGGTTCTCCTGCTTCACGGGGTAAAAGCCCTGAGGCGGCGAGGGGAGGCCGACCAGGGCACCATTTGCGGTGGCGCGGCCGACCACAATCTGCCGCTCCGACAGAGCAGCCTGCATCTCCTCCATGGCGTTCTTCATCTGCTGAAGCTCGTCCAACCCCATTTCCTCAACGTCCTTCCCCCACCAGCTGCACCTCTCCTTCGAAGCAACGCTATCCGCAGCCGCCGCCTTCTTCCTCTTCTCCTCCTCCAACATCGCCGCCAGCTCCATGTACTGCCGGTTCAGCTCCGCCACGTGGCCCGACGTCTCTCCCCGACCGCTCCCTGCACCGTTCCTCCGGCACGCCACCGACGGCGACGCGAACTTGCCAGCGTCGTACCGGTCGATGATGCACTCCACGGAAGGGTGGCCGAAGGAGAAGGGCTTGCCGGCCGGGGAGAAGACGATGATGCCGATCTCGGCACCGCAGAGGATGGAGAGTTCGCTGGCCTTCTTGAAGAGGCCCGTCCGCCGCTTGGAGAAGCACACCTGCCGTGCCTCCTCGTTCTCGATCCGCTTGATGTCGATCTTTTGCCGCCCTCTGCTCTGCTTCCTATTCCGGCTCATGGTGTGGCGTTGGCATGCGGAGCAACCCAAGAAGGAGGTGGTGATTTATAGGACTCCATGGATGGATGTTTCCCAGTGGCGGTCGGCGAAATCAAGAGAGCTGATTTGAAGGAGATTTGATGCGTGATTTACAGCTCTCTAATGTGATTGATTTCAGATTTGGATGTGCCCCACCACCATCATGATTTCGCGGATCCTCTCATTTATTGCAACACAACTATTTAACACGCGCCACATTTTTTTTTAAGGTTTCGTTAAAAAATTTGTGAAGTAATTCTTTTTTATAATCAAAATACGTGAGGATGTATATTTTTTTGGTATTATTTTTTTTGAAAAAAGTTTGATGAAAGATATTTCTTTTAGATGTTTCAATGTAAAAAAAATATCAAATAAATATTTTATTAAATAAAAATATTATATTTTTTAAATAAATTAATATTTAATATTTTAAATAAATATTTTACCGTAAGAATTTAATTTTATGTTTAATAAATTACTATAGAAATTTAACGATACATAATAATTAGAACAGAAATTTTTTACCCTAAATCTTTCTACCTACAAACTTATTTTTGAATACGATAACAGAATACCAATCGGATTGGAAATTGATTTTTTTTTTAATCCTTTAATTTCTGTAGCGAATGCCAATCAAAATTTAACTCGCGTCAAATTTTTGAATCTTAAACCTTCAAGCTTTTTAAATAATTCCTACCAAATTTTAGTGAATTAATACTTACCATTGGATTAAACTGAAATCTTAATGAAGTGAGTTGAATTTTATTATCAAATGAATTTAAGTTTTACAATAAATTATAAAATGAAAACTTATGTATGAAAATTTATATGATAATCATGATGTGTAAAAATTTGTGTGAAACTAAAATTAGAATTGAAAGATTATTATCAAACAAAATCTATTTATTAAAAAAGTAAAGAAACCTATTAAAAATTGACATTAAGAAAACTTTGGACAGTACTAATTGATATTTACTTTTTGACTACACTAAAGACCTAGTTTTTGGAGAAAGATGGTAGAATTACATTTAAATGTCCATTGTATTTGCTAATTTTTCTTTATCACTGAATGATATTTTAAAAGAAGTAGGTACTTCTTTAAAATTTCTAATCCCTTGTCTCCATTGCATGTCCTTATTATTGCTTTCTTTCTTGATAAATCAGTTTATTTGGGAAAGGATGGTCATCTTATTAGAGGTGCCATCTTTCCAGATAACAGTCCTGTGCTAGACCATCAATTTGCCTTTTCAAGACATTGTTGGGCTTGAAGATAAATTTTAGCAAGTTTTCTACCATGGGTTTAATTATAAATATCAATGGATGCATTTCAGCTTCTTTTTGCATTATCATTGGATGCAAAAGGAAACAACTGACTTTCACTTATCTAGGACTTCTTAATTTCTTTGCATTTTAAGAAAGGTTCTTTTCAAGATTGATCCAAAGTTATTTATAAGATAGCCATCATTAGCATACTAAGTTCCTTTACATTTACCATATTAAATTCAATCTTCTCAGTGTTATTCCCACTTTTCTACTTACCATTCAAAGTAGAAAAATGTATTGACAAAATCCTAAAAAAAAGGGGCCAACTTTACCAATGGTAAATTTTGATGTCTGTTAATAGAATGAAAGTATTTGCAAACTTAAAAATTTGAAAGTCGTGGTGTTATTATTCTTAAAATTTGTTCTTCAACTTTAAAAAGAAAATTTAATCTTGTCTTTAATGCAAAATACCAGGACCTGATCAAAGAAATATATATAATCAAAGTAATTTATCTCCCTAATAACAATTTCAACCCACTAATTAACAAATGACGAATGCGTAATTCCTTATGAACCATATTGTTGGTTTTTCCTAGTTAAGTCATTTTGTGTCTTTATTAGTCTTACAAGGAATTTTTGTTAAAGTTCTCATGTGAGGTTGTTTTGTCATCGTTTGATCCTTTTAATGGTTGGGATATTTTTGTATGCACCTTAAATCTTCTGTTTGTAACCCTAGCAAATCAATACAGTTTTTGTTTTCACTGCACAGTCACTCTTTACATAGTCATTCTGTCATTGGGAGATCACGCCTTCTGCTCTTGTTGTTGTGCTTTTTGTATGAAATCATGCGTAGGTCTTCAAGTTCAACATGGTATCAAAGGGAGGTTGCGAGATAGGACGCTCATTCAACTTTAGCGAGTTAGAGTTTTTGTGCAATCATCGTTCATTTGTCAGATCTGTTAAGCTTCAAGTTGTATCCCCCAATGATGTTGTGTTTTTTCTTTTTTTTTCAAACATTACAAACTATTTGTATGAACTCGATCCCTATTTCACCCATATGCCTTTGACATCATAATTCTATATGCTTTTTTCTTCATTATCATGTTACCTTCAATTTTTATTCAAGATCTCTGTTATTTAAAGCACTACAGGTCATTACCACAACCTTCCATATTAATTTAAATTTCAACTTGCTGTTGTGTTTACAATATTAAACTTTAATCCTTTTACTATTTTTCTTCTTGTTTCCCTTAATTTTCTTTAGCTCGGCTAGCTTTGTGTTATTATGGCCAACCAAGACATGAGTGGGTCTGGAGTGAAAGTTGATAACATGAACCCATACTATCTCCATTCTTCTAATAATCTAAGAACCCCTTTAGTAACTAAGTTTTTAAATAGTAGCAATTATGAATCTTGGAATCAAGCTATGACTATAGCTCTAGGAGCTAAAAATAAGTCTAGTTTTGTAGATGACACTGTCAGTGAACCAAACCAGAAAACTCAGACTCAACAATACCTTCTTTGGAAACGTTGCAATAATATGGTTAAATCTTGGCTTATTAATTTTGTTGAGCGTGACATTGCTTCTAGCAATATGTTTCTTGATACAGCTCAAGAGATCTGAAATGACTTAAGTGAGAGATTTCACCAAAAAGATGCTGCTAGGATTTTCAATTGAAGAGAGAGATCAGTGAGCTTAGAAAGGAAGAAGACACCATCACCACCTACTTTACCAAGCTTAGGACACTTTGGGATCAACTTGGAATCAAAACTCCCACTTCCACTTGCTCTTCTGAGAGTAACTGCCTCCATTTGAACGACATTTTAATCATGACTCATGAAAACCATCTCCTACAGTTTCTTACTGGCCTTAATGAGTCTTATGTGATGCTAAAGAGTCAAATTCTAGCTATGAGGCCATTGCCCAACTTAAACACTATTTTTTCTCTACTTCTCTAAGAAGAGAGGCAAAGGCAAATCACTTCTGGAGGATCATTTAATTCCCTAACCTTTGCTGTTAATAAAAGTAAGTTCAACAATGAAAGAAGGGAGAAAATCATGTGCACAAATTGCAAAAGACCTGGGCATACTAAGGAGAGATGCTATTATCTTATTGGCTTCCCACCGAGTCATAAGCTTCATGGAAAAAACTTCAACAAGAACAATAAAACTGCTAATAGCTGCACTCAAGACAAAGTTGATCAGAAAAGTACTCTCACTAGTCTGACTGAGGAACAAATGACCAAATTAGTGGCACTTCTTAACTATGATAAGCAGAGTGAATGCAACTCCACCAACCTGAGTGGTACTCTATTGACACTGATTAGAACAAGTGGATTGTTGACAATAGGGCCACTGACCATATTTGCTTCCAAGAAAATACTTTTGAATACAGAAATAAATTGAAATTTCCATGTTTTGTTAACCTTCTAGATTCTAGTAAATTTAATGTTACTCAAGTTAGTAAAGTTGTTATCAATGATAGATTAACTTTGCACGATATTCTTTATGTTCCTAAATTTAAAGTCAATCTTATATCTGTTTCCAAAATTACAAATCAACTCAATTGCAGTGTAAAATTCTTGCCTTCTTTGTGTATTTTCAAGGACCTAACTGTTAGGGTTACTCTGGTGTGAAGACTGTTTAAGTCTTCACAAGTGTATGTATCATTATTAGGCCTATTGGGCCTAATAGCCTTTGGGGTGTTTTGTGCCCTAATGATGCACTATAAATAAGTGCTATAACCTTGTAATTGAGTGTGTGAGAATAGTGGAAACCATCAGAAGACGCTCGTGGAGTAGGCTTAGGCTGAATCACGTAAAACCTTATGTTGTGCTTGATTCTCCTTATCTTCTACCTCTTTCCCTAGTTACGAATCCCGGATTTCCTTGATCAAATCCCTTCAAAATGGTATCAGAGGTAGGGTTTAAGCAAAAGGGGATTCAGCTTGTTAGGGCTTTTTTTGCGTGGTGAACATTAAACTTTGTTTATGCAGGTACGAGCAAGGAAGTTGTGTCGGCGTTGCGTCTTCGAGGAGAGGTCGCCCGACGCCATGCGCGAGGAAGGTGAAGCTGGAAGCTGTGTTGGCGGTGGAGGAGGGAGTCTTCCGCCGGGGCCGTCCGCAGGAGTGCCGCCCGATGCCGGATTTGTAAAAGCCAAAAGCTTCGTCCGACACCGGAACCGCAGATCCAGAGCCATCCGACGTCGGAACTGCAGATCCAGAGCCGTCCGACATCGTGCACGAGGAGGGCGACGCCGGATCTGCAGGAGTGCAGCCCGACGCCGCACCGGAAGCTTCGCCCGACGCCGGATCTGTTGCAGTGTCATCCGCCAGTGCCATCCGACGTTGCAAGGAGCCACCTCGACTGGTAGGGAAGCCGTCCACTCTGCAGGAGGGCTGTCCCACGTTACGAGGTAGAGCTGAGAGAGGGAATTGCAAGGGAACACGAGTTCCAGGAGAGCTCGTCGGGTCCATTTTTTCAATGATGAGTGATACAATGGTGTCACTGGAGACAAAAAAAAATAACAGACAACGGAAAGCTCAAAATTGAGAAGTTTGACGGTAATGATTTTGGGTACTAAAAAATGCAGATAGAGGATTACATCTATCACAGGAAGTTGCATGAGCCTCTGTTAGGAGAAAAACTTGTAGAAATGGAGCAAAAGACATGGGATCTGTTGGACAGATAGGCCTTGGGTGTGGTCAGACTGTCATTAGCCAAAAATGTTGCTTTTAACATTGTCAAAGAGAAAACCACAGCAAATTTGATGAAAGCTCTTTCAGATATGTACGAGAAGTCGTTTGCTTCAAATAAAGTGTATCTGATGAGGAGGTTATTCAATCTGAAGATGTCAGAAGGTGGTTGCATGACAGATCACATCAATGAATTTAATGTCATCATATCTCAACTAAGTTCAGTTGAGATTAATTTTGATGATGAGGTCAAAGCCCTAATTTTGCTATCTTCTCTACCAAAGAGTTGGTCTACAGTGGTAACTGGTGTTAGTAGTTCTGTAGGACATGAGAGACTGAAGTTAACAGATATCAGAGACCTGATTCTGAGTGAGAACATTCGGAGAAGGAACAACTCACAAGCAAGCACTTCAGGAGCAGCCTTAAGTGCAGAATGCAGAGGAAGAAGTTAACAGAGAAGTGGTGGCAGAAACTACTCAAAGTTCAGAAGAAAAAGCAAGGGCAAGAAGTACATTACCTGCTGGAACTGTAATCAGAAAGGGTACTATAAGAATCAATGCAAGGCACCAAGAAGGGCGTAGAGCAATGATGGGGGAGCAGCAAATTCAGTATGTGAAGAAATTGCAGATGCTCTAGCTTGTACTACTGACAGTTCAGTTGAATCTTGGATTCTAGATTCAGGCGCTTCATATCATTCCACCAATGTCAAATGACTGTTGAGAAACTACAGGCTCATAGAAAGAATGAAACTCTACCTAGCAAACAACAGTGAGCTAGATATTGTGGCAATTGGCGATGCTTACGTCAAAACCCACAATGGCGGCACATGGAAGTTAGAGAATGTCAGACATGTCCCTAGTCTGACAAAGAATCTGATCTCTACGAGTCAGTTAGACGATGCAAGTATGTTTATCTCACATGGAGGTGGAAAGTGGAAGGTTTCCAAAGGAGCCATGGTAATTGCCAGAGATAACAAAGTTGGCACCTTATATGTTATCCCTAGTGATGAATACTTGGCTAGTGTTGCTGATTCAGTGGGAGCAACAACATTATGGCACAGAAGATTGGGCCATATGAGCAAGAAAGGGATGGAAATTATGACAACAAAGGGAAAATTTCCAATGATGAAATCTGTGGAGTTAGAATTCTGTGAAGATTGTGTACTTGGAAAGCAAAAGAAAGTGAGCTTCTCAAGGAACTTCAGGTTGCTAAAGACTCAAATGCTGGAATTGGTACATACAGATATGTGGGGACCAGCACCTATCAAATCCCTAGGAGGCTCAAGATATTATGTTACCTTCATTGATGACAGCACCAGAAAGGTATGAGTTTATTTCATCAAAAATAAGTCTGATATATTTTCAGTATTTAGGAAATGGAAAACTGAGGTTGAGAATCAGACTGGTTTGAAGGTAAAATGTTTGAAGTCAGATAATGGTAGAGAATACACTAGTCATGACTTTAAAATGTTCTGTGAAGAACATGAAATCAGGTTAATCAGGACTGTTCCTGAGCATCCTCAGCAAAATGAAATTGCAGAAAGGATGAACAGAACTCTGAATGAAAGAGCAAGGAGTATAAGGTTGCATGCTGGTTTTCCCAAAGAGTTCTGGGCAAATCCTGTTAGCACGGCTGCTTATCTGATTAATAGAGGACCCTCAGTTCCTCTTGATTTGAAGATTCCAAAAGAAGTATGGTCTGGAAAGAAAATAAACATTCACCATCTAAGGGTGTTTGGATGTGAAAGTTATGTTCACATCAGTAATAGTGCTAAGGACAAGTTAGATCCAAAGGCCAAAAAATGCTACTTCATAAGTTATAGAGGAGCAGAGCTTGGTTATCATTTCTGGGATAACCAAAACAAAAGGATCTTGAGAGAGAAGGATGTAACATTCCATGAACAAGTGTTGTATAAATACAAAGTGGGAGCTGGTCAGGACACTACAAAAGATCAATCTCAAACCAGTTATGAGATTGAATTAGATGAAACTCCAACCAATGGGAGTGTTGATCAGGCTGGTGTATGAACATGGAGAGCCTGGACAGTTTGAAGATGCTATTCAAGCTACTGATTCTAACAAGTGGGAGTTTGCAATGCAAGAGGAGATGAATTCTCTTGAAAAGAATGGTACTTGGATCCTAACCAAGTTACCTAAGGACAAGAAAGCTCTTCAAAATAAATGGGTATACAGAATCAAGGAAAATGTAGATGGAACCAAGAGATACAAGGCTAGACTGGTTGCCAAAGGCTTTCAGCAGAAAGAAAGAATTAATTACACTGAGATATTCTCTCCTGTAATCAAAATGACAACTATTAGAATTATTCTCAGTTTGGTAGTCTCTCACAGTCTACATCTAGAGCAGATGGATGTGAGAACAACTTTTCTGCATGGTGATCTTGATGAGGAACTGTACATGGTGCAGCCACAGGGTTTCAGTGGTCCTGGGAAGGAAGAACTTGTCTGCAAACTTCAGAAAAGTCTTTATGGCTTAAAGCAGGCACCTAGACAATGGTACAGGAGGTTTGACAGTTACATCTATACTATTGGTTTCAGTAGATGTGAGATGGACTCATGTTACTACTAGAAATAATTCAGTAACTCCTTGATCTTTCTACTATTGTATATTGATGATATGTTGATAGCTTGTAGTAACATCAATAGAATCAATGAATTGAAGCAACAGATATCAAAAGAATTTGATATGAAGGATTTGGGTTCAGCCAACCAAATCCTTGGAATGAGAATCAAGAGAGATTTGAATGAATGTACCTTGGTATTGTCACAGAAAAAGTACATTAAAAAGGTGTTGGAGAGATTTAGCCACACCAATGCTAGAGCAATAGAGACACCCTTAGGAGCTCACCTAAGGCTGACCAAGGATCAGGTGCCTAAAGATCACACTAAAAAGAATTACATGTCTGAAGTCTCATATGCTTCTGTAGTAGATAGCTTGATGTATGCTGCAATAAGCATTAGACCTAACATCGCTCATGCTGTTGAGTGGTGAGCAGATTTATGTCCAATCCAGGAAAGGAGCATTGTGAAGCAATAAAGTGGATTCTGCGCTATTTGAAAGGTTCTAGTGACGTTGGATTGTCCTTCAAGAAAGGTAATTTAGACTTGCAAGGCTTCTGTGATGCTGATCTTGCTAGAGATTCAGACCAGAGCAAGAGTACTTCAGGTTATGTGTTCACCTTGAATGGCACAGCTATAAGCTGGAGGTCTAAGTTGCAAGGGTGTGTTACTCTTTCAACAATGGAGGCTGAACTGGTAGCTATAACAGAAGCAGCAAAAGTGCAAATTTGGCTCAAGAGTCTTCTTGGAGAATTAAAGATCAAAGTTAGTGGGAGTATTCTAAACAGTGATAGTCAGAGTGCTCTTTACTCAGCAAGAAATCCAAACTACAAGAGTAGAACTAAGCATTTCAGAATTAAGTATCATTTCATCAAAGAACTGATTGAAGAGGGAAATCTAACACTTCAAAAGATAGTAGGAAGCATGAATCCAACAGACATGTTTACGAAGACTGTCAGCATTCAAAAACTAAGGCTATGCATGGCCTTAGTCAGCCTCCAAGTTGCTTGAAAATGGAGGAGTGGCATGATGGCAAGGTTACAAGGTTGATGAGCCAGCATACATCTGTAACAATCTCCAAGTGGGAGATTGTTAGGGTTACTATGGTGTGGAGACTGTTTAAGTCTTCACAAGTGTATGTATCTTTATTAGGCCTATTGGGCCTAATAGCATTTGAGGTGTTTTGTACCCTAATGATGCATTATAAATAAGTGCTGTAATCTTGTAATTGAGTGTGTGAGAATAGTGGAAACCACCAGAAGACGCCCGTGGAGTAGGCTTAGGCTAAACCACGTAAAACCTTGTGTTGTGCTTGATTCTCCTTATCTTCTGCTTCCTTCCCTAGTTACGAATCTTGGATTTCCTTGATTAGATCCCTTCACTAACAACTAAGAGGGTTATTGGAGTAGCTAAGGCAAGAGGTGAACTATATCTTTTGCAATCCACCTCAATTGTTGAACTAACCAATCAGGTCAACCACGTGAGATTGAAAGTTGCAGATTTATGGCATCAAAGACTAGGGCATCCCTCCATAGCTAAGCTTATGCATTTAAATCAATTTTTGAATTTTAGTACCAATTGCAATTTATCTTTTGATTGTGAAGCTTGCAAGTTAGGCAAGCAAACTAAACTATCTTTTTATTCTAGTTAAACCAAAACTACTAAATGCTTTGATCTTGTGCATGTTGATGTTTGGAGTGAGTTTCATGCTATTTCCAGTTCTAGAGCTAAATATTTCCTTACCTTCGTTGACGATTTTTCTAGATTTACATGGGTTTACTTCTTGAAAAGAAAAAGTGATGTTTTCTATGTCATACAATCTTTTCTAAGCTTTATCAAAAGTCAATTTAACCGTGCTGTGAAAGAATTTAGAACCAATAATGGCACTGAATTCACTAATAGAAATTTTAAAGACATGTTAGGCAAAGAAGGAATTCTTCATAGTAAAAGTTGTCCTTATATTTCACAACAGAATTCAATTGTGAAGAGAAAACACAGACATATCTTAGATACTGCTAGAACATTAAAATCTCAAGCTCATATTACCATCAAATTTTGGGAGGAGTGTGTTAGTGCTGCTATTTTCTTAATAAATCACACGCCTAACAAATGCCTTCAAAAATAAAATCCTTATAGCATCCTCTATGGCCAAGAACCCAAATATGACAATCTTAAAGTCTTTGGTTGCCTCACCTATACCACTAATCTAAACCCCAATGATAAATTTGATGACAGGTCTATTAAGTCTGTTTTTCTTGGATACCGTCTTGGAGAAAAAGGCTATAAATTGTATAATATGAACAGAGATAAGTTTTTTATCCGTAGAGATGTTAGCTTCTGTGAACATGTCTTTCCTTTCTCTGAAAAATAGTGTAATGATGACCCAAATAATTTTTTGTGCCTCCCTAGCAGTGAGTCGGTCAGTGCTGGTGCGTGTCAAGAAGTGGGTGATCACATTAATGACAGCAATGAAGACCACATCAGCAACATTTCCACCCCTTCTCTTGAAGAAACTATTGTTGATCAAACTGAACAACACAATACTACCATTGAAAATGGCTGCAGTCATGATCAGGATGATGTCACCACTGTCATCACAATTCCAGACCTGTTAGAACTGCTAGCCCACCTAAAAAATTTAAGGACTACATTTGTCCTACCCTTCACCCCACAAATTACAGCACTAGACACCTCATTCAGAAATTTGTAGGTTGTCCAACAACCATAAAAAATTTGTTGAAAAGCTTGATAGTGCAACTGAACCTATAAATTATAATCAAGTCAAAATGAACACCAACTGGACCAAGGCCATGGATTGTGAAATTGAAGCTCTACATAAAAATAACACTTGGGATATAGTTGATGTTACCAAAGGGTACAAAGTTACAAATGAGTTTATAGAATAAAAAGAAAAGAAAATGGTTATATTGATAGGTATAAGGCAAGATTAGTTACTAAAGACTGAGGAAGTTACTATTATGAAACATTTACACTTATTAATAAAATAACCACCCTTAGAACTACCTTTGTTGTTGTAGCCCATTGTAATTGGAACTTGTCCTAACTTGATGTTACTAATACTTTCCTTCACGATGACTTAGATGAAGATATTTACATGAAACTCCCTCTTAATTTAACTAGTAAAGGGGAATACAAAGGAAAAGTATGTAAGTTAAAAAAAATTTTATATGATTTTAAACAAGCTCTTAGAAATTGATTTAATAAACTATCAAAATGTTTAATCTCAAATGGCTACACTCAGTCTAAGGCGGACTATTCCCTATTTTTCTACCACACAAATCACATCAATGTAAATGTCCTCATTTATGTTGACATTTTGGTGGCGGGGAATGACGAAAATGCCATAAATCATTTAAAATCAGTTTTGAAAAATGAATTTTCCATTAAAGATTTAGGCAAACTTAAATATTTTTTGGGTCTTGAGTTTGCCTAATCAAACATTGAGATCAATATCTGTTAACGCAAGTACTGTCTTGACACTATTACTGAAATGGGGCTGCTGGGTTGTAAACCCAGCAAAGTTCCTTTGGAAGCTCATTTGAAACAAAACTATGATGACAAAAATATTCTCCTAATCCTAGCAAATATAGAAGACTTATTGAAAAGCTTATTTACCTTACTGTTAGTAGACCTAATATTTATTTTACTGTTAATCATCTAAGTCAATTTATAACCAAGCCTTACAAAGAGCACTATAAAGTTGGGCTAAAACTCGTTAGATACTTTAAAAATGATCTTGGTTTGGGAATAACCTTCTTTAAGGGGAAAGGGCTTACTTTAAACTGTTTTTGTGATGCTGATTTGGTTAGCTGTACTATCACTCATAGATCTACAACTGGTTTCACTATTTATCTTGAAAAATCTCTCATTGCTTGGAAAAACAAGAAGCAACATACTGTTTCTAGATCTTTGGCTGAAACCGAATATCATTCTATGGCAAATACTATTTGTGAAATTGTTTGATTAAATTATTTGTTCAAAGATCTTGGTATTAAACATGTTGGTATTGCTAATTTGTATTGTAATAATCTTGCAATTCATCATATAGCAGTCAAACCTGTGTTCCTTGAACGAACCAAACATATAGAAGTGGATTGCCATATTGTCCGAGAAAGACTCACTTTTGAAATGTTGCAAACTTGACACATAGAAAGTGACTCAGATTATAGATATTCTTACCAAGCCCCTGCCAACGACAAAATTTGCTAATTTAAAATTCCAATTGGGACTTTCAAGTATACACTCTCCCAATTGAGGGGGAGTGTTGGCTTTTCTTGATTATGTCCTTTTGTGTCTTTATTCTTCTTACAAGGACTTTTTGTTAAAGTTCTCGTATCATGTTATTTTATCACCGAGATATTTTTTGTATGCACATTAAATCTTCTAACCTTAGTAAATCAATATAGTTTTTGTTTTCACTACACAGCCGCTCTTTATGCAGTCGTTTCGTTACTGAATGATCATACCTTCTGCTCTTGTTATTGTGCTTTCTATGTGAAATCATGCACCAAGTCTTCAAGTTCAACACATGAATACGTAATCCCTTATTTAAATTTATCTTCCGAATATGAATAGAGATGTTATCGAACACCAAAAATTAAAATCATAGTTGAAAAGATTTAGAAGAGGATATCTTCTTCAAATAACGAATATGAATGCTAATGTATACAAATATCCTAAATAAATTATGAAAATGTATGAATTCATCAAATAAAAGATAACTTTTTTAATATGGACTAAATTCGAAGGTTACGATATTTTGTTTTTTTCAATTCTAAAATACTTACAGAATAAAGTACAAACGAAAATAACTGGGCATTTGATAATATAAAAAAAGTTATTTAAGTAACTATCCGTATATTACTTGAATAATTACCAACTTTAACTAAATATATTCATTTGACTTGATTGAAGTATTTGTGAAAATAGTATTACGTGTCTATTTAAACAAACCCTAATATTATCAACATATATATTTTTTATGTGTCTATTTAAACTCAATTCCATTTTGTGCATAGTGTTTAATTTTTTCCATAGACAAAAGAGGTCAAGGATGATAAAAGTTTCTTCTTCTTTTTCTGAAAAGGTTTGATGTCGCTGGGATTTAAGAAAAGACCCGTCTATGTGAGTTAGACACTTCAAATGTCGACCATACTAAACCTTCAATGCAATGAATTTCGAATCTTTTCTTATCAAAGCAAAAGTCAAAAGTTTTTAATAATATGATGAAAACGATAATAAAGATAGATCGAGAAAATATTATAACTAATCCAAGAGAAAAATTATAACACTTGCGAAGGCCGAAGGATGAACACGCGAAGCAAACATTTACAGGTTTTTCAGAATGAAAGGACCAGATTATATCAGAAAAGAAATTGTCATACGTAAGGAGCTTTTCGATTCCTGAACATGGTTTATAAGAATGGAAGGCTAATATTGCGATGATCCATCGAGCAACGCGGCATTTGATCATTACCCGCCAAAGTATGCAGGCACAAAGCGTTAGTAAGCAATGTGCAGAAGCTTTAATGCCATGGAATCTGATAACATGATCGATCCAGAGGGTAAGCAACGGATTCATCATTCATATATTGAAAAGAATGGACGACGGATTTAAGCATGGAAGACCGAGATACGCCCAAATCAAACGCGTCGTAAAATCTGGTGAGGCAAAGAAGCTGCATGCAAGTTATAAACCACAAAAGCACATATGCCTCCAAAATATAGGGAAGAATACTCAAACTTCGCAGCATTCATAAGGGAGACATGGATTGCCAGTACGACAGGAGTTGCCAACAGTGACATGTTGATCTACAGGTTTCGATTATAGAGAGACAGCCGTAAGCCGAGGTATATGGAGCGATGCCCGTTGATATTTCAGTGTGACTCCACAAGTACGAACAGCGGCTTGCCCTTCAACCGCCCACGACCCTGCATGTCAAATATAACACAACTAACAGAGTGAGGAAGAATGATCAATAAAACTGTATAAACAAAAGAATATGTGATTACAATAATGGCAATGTGCCAAGTTTATGTCTTTATAAATTGCTAAAGTTTCGGATCCCAAAGATGATTCTAGTCCCAAGATCCATGCAATGCTCACTTGATATTCCATGTTATTTATCTTATTAGATAAAATAGTCGACACAGTGAACTTAAAGACTTTCAAACACTTATACTTTTTCATTAATCAATTAATTTTAATGAAATAAATCTCATCGTAATATCAGATTCATGTACATCATATGTAAAATGCTTGCAAGGTAACTCTATGAAAAACTCACAAGTAAATAAGCTCGTTAGATAAAATAATCCTACATTGAAAGAAATGTGATGAACTAAAGACTTTTAGAATACTTCTTCTCTACTAGTTCATCTTATCATATCTAACATGATAATTGATTGGGCTATAAAATCCCAGTGATTGTCACAACAAGATATTTATTGCACACATACAGTAGTTGTTTTGTACCAAGCTTGGGGGAGTAAAATGACAATTGCTACTTTTGATGCCTGTCTCAACTTTCAATTAAATGGCACCTGCTCTCAAGACTAAAAAAAGGAAGATCGATTCTTTGGCAAAAACAGCACATCAGTCAAGCAATGCAGCTCTAAATCCCTTCTACGTTGCAAGTGTCACGTTAATACTCACTTTAGCGGCAGCTAATATATCAGGTTGCATGTGATCGTGAACAGAAAAAGAGCGTTCGCTATGGTAAACGTCAGAAAAACCAGCAGAAGAAAGTCGAGAAACAAAAACTTCCACGACAGATTTCAAATTCCATGGCACACAGTTATTCCACAATGATAATCTTAGCCGAAAAATAATATGTAAAGAACCGGTTAACGCAATATACGTCCAATAGCAATGTGCTAAATGAAAATTACATATATATAAACGAAGGAAGTTCTAGCAACATAAGCACTAAGAAGGATTAAAAAGTTACTATGAATGACAATTAAAATACATAAATATACGCACCTTAAGCTCAGGAAGCTCAATAACGCAAGCACATTCAACCACTTCAGCTCCAACACGCTCTGAAAATGTGAAAGAATAAAATGTGTTCGATTTGACATAGACATAATTAAAAATGGAAATGATATAAGCATGAGATTATTGCTATTTTTGGGTCATATTTTTTGGTCACTTAATAAAAAGGAACTATGGACATTTACGGGTGCAGTTCACTACAAAGGGTCTTTAAAAAATAGCGTTGGAAGTAAAAAATAATAATAACTAAATATTCCAAAATGGGAGATGCTCTTGAGATAAAAGGTTATTCTCGAAGATAGCATATATGAATGATAAATTTCTTGTATATGGCTAAATAGCTACATACCAAGCAAATTAATTGCCGCACATAGAGTACCACCAGTAGCAATCAAATCATCAACAACCAGAGCCCGCTCACCAGGTTGAACGGCTCCTGTATGCATTTCAAGACAGTCGGTTCCATACTCCAAAACATATTTTTCTGAGATAACTTCACCTAATCAATAAACATAACAGAACAAAATAGAAAAAACAGTTAGGCATATTGCCAAAAAATATTCCTTACAAGAAATGAAAGGAAAATGAGAAATAATAAAAATAACACCTTGGAGATGCAAGTAAATTCTCCCAGTATAAATTTGAATTGGTAAGAGTAAGATCACAATCAAAGAACAGTTGTTCCAAATTTAGAATTATAACAATAGAATTACGTTCCAGGTAGCATTATTTAAGTGTGCACGTTTAACTGATTGAGTGTATAGAAAGGCTTCAGAAGAAGCAATATATAAAAACATACGCATCAGATAACAGTTGCCACAGATTAAAAATATAACAATAAAACTGGATCACATGTAAAAGCATGTAGGAATGGATGTTTACTGTTTGAAGGCAGAAGAAAAGCTTCATCTGAAGAAATATATACATACAAAATTCCTAACATTTGAACCTATCTTCCTGGCAATGAAAATTAGGCCACTTGGCATAACTCGAGCATGTGAAGCCTAAATACAGAATCTTTGTAAGAAAAACAAAAATTTTGATTTGCATAGATTGAAAAGGACATGAACACATCAGTGATTTCCCCAAAAATTCAATAGTGAAATTAATATGATTGAAGCACCAAGTAGTACAAAATACACTGTGGTGATATCCAACTAAACAATAACAAAAATTCACTGCCAGAAAAGTAAATACCTGGCAACTTTCTTGGTTTTCTAAGCGGAATAAACTTCGCACCAATGGCACGCGCAATTGGTGACCCAAAAATAAAGCCCCTGGCTTCCACTCCTAACAAGAATATTATCTAGTTCATCAAATCAAGTACAGATCTCTGGATAAATGAAATAAAATCTAAAATCTGTACTATGATTATAAAAATTAGAAAGATGCATGCAATTTACAAAATTATTTTGGATGATTCATGTCACACGGTGCATGAAACTGACTTGCAGTGAGGTTTTGATATGGTACAGGAAACTTACAGTATTGAATAGGTAATGAATAACTTGCTTTATCAAAGATGGTAGTGCCCATCCTAGTGGACTTTGTAAAGCTTTGATAAGATTTATTGGTGTGATTCAAAGAACACATTATTACTTGCAAGAAGTAGGGAAAGTTACAATTGATGGTGCAACTTGATATCCTATCTTGTGTTTTATTATGAAAGGTTCACTGCAGACAAGACATTGCCATCATACTTGTAAGGAAACAAGTTGAAGATGTCACTTTCGTTTTTAATTTGGTGACAGTAATTAGGTTTGATTTGGATAAACCCAAATACTCAATGTTCAATCAAAAGTGTCCATAAGCTATAGCTACCAAGCTAGAAAAATGAAAGGAATGATGATAACAAAAATCCTTTGCTAAAAAAATAAAACATGCTCAACATGGAAATAGCTTGTGATGCTCTACCAATAATATTAATGGAGGTATCTAACATGGAAATAGCATCAAATGCAATCTGAATTAGAATCGGATAATGGAGTTATCTAAAATTAATTGTAATAAACATAAACCATGCTACTCACTACTCACCTTAAGTAAAAAGGAAAAGGAATCAATAAACCAGTCTAGTAAAAAATAAAACTATTTGTTTTATATAAATGAGGAATTTCATTGGAAGAGGAAGATGGACTGATCCATTTCGTAGATTACAAGTTCATCGAACCTTATTGGCAGTCATGGATAAGTGATACAATGCCATCAACTCAAGAAATTGGACCGGGCACCCAGGCGGTTGGCAAATAATAACAACAGTCCAAATCTATTAGTATTAAACATTTGATGTTATCAATCGAGAACCTAAAAACAAGCAAGGGGTAGGCCGGAAAAACAGCATTCAATAAAAGAATGGAAAAAATTATAATCGTGGGGAGAAACAGCCAGCAAACATCGCACCCACCATATTCTAAACAGAAAACACAGACATGGTTAGGAAAAATAATCTCAAAAACGATGAGTGAAACTAAGATTCTTATATTACTTGTGAATTTTTTCTCACTAGTAAATTGATTTTAATGAAATAAAATTCACATGATATCAAATTCAGTCCATGCATACTATGTATAAAATGTTACGTAAAGTGTTGAAAAAAATAATCTTACATTAAAAATAATAAGTTTGTGAATATTTTCCAGACCAATTGAAAAATCTACAATAGACACAACATGAAATGGAAAGACCCCACCAAAAACAGCTATATAATGGTAAACACAGTCAAATATAGAATGCAACAGCCTGGGTGGGGCAGGGAACAATATCAGCGTCAACCACCACCCTCCACACAATGCAGTAATGCAGAATCCATAGAAAAGACACAAGGGCATATCCAGGGCACACATTTTCTAGCCACAACTCGATAACATGAAATAATTCCATGCGTTCATTGAAGAGAAAAATGTGGAACGGAAAGCAGATAACTTCCTTCTCAGAAAAACCAGGCGAATTCACTAAAAGAATGGGGGATGGTAGGTAGAAAAGTGAGGAGAGTGGAGTTACCTGCAACAACTGAGATGTTCTTCCCTGTGTAACGCTCCACAAACAAGTCCACCGTGTCCTTGAATGCTTGGGGATCAAGAAGCAGAGTTGTGACGTCCTGGAACATGATCCCTGCAAACAATCAGGAACCACGAAAGGACAAACAAATTGAAGAGTACATTCATCCCTCTGATTACAAATAGAGCAAGCAAATGGAGAAGAGAACACACAACAATATTCCGTAGAAACTGCAACAATAGCAGAGGACATAGGGCACTCGTTTTCCACTGCAACGCTTTAAAAAAGCAATAGAAAGATGCATAGAACACACAACACAAGAAAGTGAACACCAACACGACCCCTTTTTTTTGTAAACGTTTAGGCGGAGAAACAGAACAAAAAGGGACGGCATCGAGAACAGAAAACACAACTTCGAACAGAGAATCAAAGCAATGAATCGAAACAGTAGCCACATCAAGACGAGCACCGAACCACTTCAAGCGTGTAAAAAATAAAAAGGTCCAATTTTCGCCAGAGAAACCCCCGAATAAAACAGGAGAACAGAGCAGTGCCACGAAACACCAAATCGGAAGACCCGGAAGGCCACGTAAGATAGAGATCGCCCACCTGGCTTGGGAAAATTGGGGACGACGCGAATGGAGGCGGCAATGGCCGGGATGCGGGGGTCCTTCTGCTCCTTGCCCTCCCCTGCCTCCGACATTGTCATGGACATCGCACTCATGACACAACACGGGATGGAACCCTGCCTCTGGTGGGTGGTGCTGCGGAGAGGAGCGGGGGAGAGAACCAGAGCGTGGGTTGGTGTCAATTTGCAGAGCATAAGCGCTGGAGCAGAAGAAGCAGTTCGTGCAGTACCAGCGCTCGAAAACTCACCTCGGGAATTAAGCGGAAGAAAAAATTAAAGGGAAAAAAAAACGAAGGGTATCTCGAGGAAGATTTTGTGCTATTTGTTTTGTCATTTTTTCGGGACCGTTCTTATCTGTTTACTTCTTCAAGGAGACTTTTTTTAATAAAAAAAAACAGAAATGATTTTGTTTTTGGCAGGCATTGGTCAAAGAGTGGAATTTCATGATGCGGGTCTTTTGGGAAATATAAATAATTGTATATAATTGGATGTACCGAATTTAAATAATTGTAGGTTAAGGTAATCTTTCATTTTATCGTGAAATAATTGATTATATAAGAATTTATGCACAAAGATATTATCCTCGTAAAAAAAACTCACACTTCCTCTTCCTCTTTTTTGGGGTACAGGCCGAACAAATGAAAATCTCTTCATCGCAAATTTATTAATAGTTAGCTTGCAAAGTTGATTAGAAAGATAAGAAGGTAAATTGTTGACATCCACAAGACCAATGATAAAATTAAATAACAACCTCAACGACCAACTGCCGTCGAATTTATTATCATTCGATGTTGAAAACCTTAAATCCTAACAGACTTTGGTTATCTTGAAATTAACGATACTCGTAATTTTCTATATTAAGATTTCAAAAAACAATACTACATAAACCAACAAAAAGAAAAGTAATGATCACCCAGCCCAGCCACAACGCGCACCATGCACAGAGGAGGCTGATTAAAGTAAATCTTTTTGTGTGTATAATGGTAAATGTTTGATCCAGATTAGAATCTAAAGATTTTGTTTTACTTACAGTGATGATGTAATAGACTAATTACACCATGAAAGACGGGAAAAAGAATATTTCGATTTACCAAGTCCGTGATTATGCAGATCTTCTTCTTCTTCTACTTCGTCTTCTTTATTTTATTTATTTTAGACAATGATGGATGGAGATGTGTTAGATAACGTTTCTTGCACCCATCAAATCTCCATCCAAACTTGTTGCCTTTGAAATTTATACATGTTGATATGATAGTTATTCCCGATCTTTACTTTTTCTGCTCATGGTTTTGTTTGATCTTCCGGTAGCGTCTACGTTAATCTTCACTTATTCTACTCTTAATCCTGAGAATGGTCACCACTAGAATAAAATAGAGTCGATCTACCGTGACATTTAATGTTGCAACGGGGAAAAAAAAATTAAAACCCATCATTCTCGGAACCATGCATGTTGCTAAAAATAAAATACAATTGACAAGGAAAGCGTTTTTTTTATCGTCAAAAAGGTAAGCGTTTTTTTTTTTGAAAAAGAAAAGAAAAAAGAAAAAAGGAACCCACACCAGACGAGGCGCCCCCACCACTGGACACCCTTCCATCACGCATTCATTGCTCGTCCATTACCGTGTATATGCACGATGCGTCTTGTTACGAGAGAATCAAAATTCTTGTATCTAAGATGGTGAAAAAGTACGAAAAATGATAAAATATTTAATTTATTATTTGATTTTTTTTCAAAGATACAATTTTTTTTTTTAAAGCTATATGTGCTTAAGAAACACGTGCATGCTTCGTGATTTCATTTATAATTAAAAATAATCGACTGTGTAGCGATACAACGATGATGTTGTTGAAAACAAAATTAAAATTGTGTTTGTTTCAATTCTGATATACTGCTCTTTCAACTTAGACTAATATTATTAACTATTTTTTTAAAGATAGGAGTTGTAGTTTAGAATTAATGTTTATTTGTTAAAACAATATTTTCTATAAAGTTCTATTTTCTTAACTATTTTTTTAAAATGCAATGTAATTAATATTTAATGAGATATTTATTGGTATTTTATTTTTATAAATGATTTTTCATCTTATAAAGGATATTTTAAAGACTAAATTTAGAATGAATATTTAAGATTATGGTTTAAAGTTTCACATATGAATCATCTAATGATATTTTAATCTTAATTAAACATATTTTTATTATTGTAAATATTTTTACATTACACAACACATTTATCATTATACATCACATTTCACATTTTGTATTTTGAATTAAACAATCAAAATAAGATATTGTGACCCTACTCACTCAATCACAATTGAAATAAGAACTCACCTTCTCACAAATGCCTAATTTGCTATCTCGCTTCATCCCGTGGCATCACCTCGTAACCCTTATCCCATCACTTGCCTCCTTGCCTGCAAATGTCGTTATTCATGGAGAGACCTTGTTTGATGTCAATTTCAACTAACTTCTAAAATCAATTTTGATGTTATTATTATTGTATAAATTCTAATATATAAATTTTACCACTTTAATTACTTACAACTTCAACTTCATTCACAAAATTTGTTCCAATTTTAAATTTATTTAACTCTCAAAAGTAACAAGAGATAGTCGCAAACAAGGTATTGGACTTACAGAGACAACCCTCGCATGGTGTCCTATCATTAACACCCAAAAGAAAATCCTACTCACTCGATCACATGTAAATGCTCAATTCACTATCTTACTTGTGGTGCTACCATTGTTTTGCCCACTCTGTGATGTCGCTCGCAACCCTCATCACATTGCATGTTGCCTCGCCTTGTTGTCCATGAATCGCAATGTCCCTCTTGCAGGGAGAAGGGTTTAGGAGTCATCTAAGTACAGAAGGGTTTAAGATTTTAAGATTCAAAGTTTAGGAGTCATTCAAGCAAAGGTGCAGAAGAATGGTTTTTGCAAAACGGTAAGGCTGACAAGGCTGACAAGGCTGACAAGGCTGACGAGGCTGACAAAGATCTACGAGACTGACAAAGTTGAAGTATCAAGAAAGAATTTTACGGGTGTGAGAATACCTCAAGTTCTTTTTATCATTGCTATGAATGAAGTGGAAGGATCAAAAAGTGCGACTCATCACGTGCACCCAATTTCTTTAAAAAAGGGCTTACGAAAGAGTAATTACGTCACCTGTTGAAAGTTACTATAATATTTGACTCATATATGATTGTTTGGCTCCATATCGAAACTGCTCTAAAGTGTGTTAGGAATTACTTCAATCAAATGTACCCTGAAGATGTTATTATTAACAAAATGCATGATAAAAACTTGAGTACGTACGTAGCATTGACGCACATACAAGACAATCTAAGAGATAAAAAACTAGCATCGAATTGTAAATCGGAACATATATTTAATAATTAAAATTCTCTGCAGCATGCGATGATATTGTTCCATGGTTATAATTGGTGTAAGTAGCATATACCAAAGAGAAGCAGATCATATATCATGAGTTTAATTAAGGCGGTGCAAGTGTTTGGGAAAGTTGACTGTTTTTTGATCTTGGACCGAAGCCTTGACCTTTAATTTCCTCGACACAAATTAATTAGTGGGAGTTGAGTCACGTTGATTTGTGAGTCCACTGATATAACATCTACTAACATTGTATTCTATCATTAGCGTAGTATTTTCATCGATCTACCCCGTGTCTCTTGATTGCATACTTTTATTCCAGTGGATGGTTACGGCGACCATCATCACCCCATATTTGTTTTCTTAAGATTTTTCATGCTGTCTTCGGATAAGATGTTCGCTCGTCTAGTCGTCTTCGTTTTCTTTCTTCTTCTTTTTTCTTGTGACATATCTAGTACAGTTTGCTATTGGCAGTGTGCCAGAGGATTTCCGTGGGCTCAAATCTGAGGCTAGCTGTTCATTGCATCAAAAACTTTTTCAAGTCAAACAGATAAACAGATATGCGTACCGGATTCGGATGATTTCACCATTGATGAAAGACAGAGACGGTTGATTTTTTAAAAAGAAAATGTAGAAAGATCGAGTCCTCATCCACTTCGATGTTTCTCAGTTTCTCAGTGGTCGAAGAAAGGAACGTTTAAAGAGAATTTTAGTTAACTTTAAAAATTAGATAAAATTGAAATTAGAAGTTGTAAAATAAATAAAAATAAAATTATATAGTAATTAGTATTTTAAAAAAATTATATATTAAAATTTAAATAATAATACTAATATTTAAAAATTTATATAAAATTAAAACTAAAAATCGGAAAGTAATTTCAAAATGAAACCGAAGGACGACGTCAAGGTATCGATGCGGTCCCCTGGGCGTTAGCGTGCGGGTGGGTGACTGACAGGACCTTCCGGCATTGCCTCGGACTTCAATAGTTTAATGTGTGTAAAGTGAGGTGATCATATAAGATTTTTTTTAAAAAAATTTATTACATTTTAATAAAAGATTCGTTAATTTTTAAAATATCACTTTAAATGATACCGTATACGATTTTTATTACTGGATGAATATAACGACATCACGAAAATTTTATTCAAATTACTTGAATTTTGGCCTTTGATTTGAAGATATTCAAATTCATGATTTTTATTAAATTTTGACCATTATTTTTTTAATGAAAAAATAACAACGAAAATTAGAAATGAAAATAAAAAGTTTAGACGAAAATTGAAAAAATAAGAAATATTAATGCCTAATGAAAATTTTAATTGAAAAATTTTCTAAAACAAATTTTAAGCAATTAATATATCAATTTTTTTTAATAAACTATAATAAAATTTCAAAAAAAAATTCAAAAGAGATATCGTAATTTAGAAGAGAGCTCACCATTTTGAAGAGAGGAAAGAAAAAAATGTTAAAGTTTAAGGTATCGTTTGTTTTCTTGATTTTAATTTCAATCTAGTTTCACGTAGACTCTTATATATTATCATTATCATATAAATTTTTATGTATACATTTTTATCTTATAATTTACTATATAATTTTATTATTATTTATAAAATTATCTTTAACTTCTACTCTCTGTAATTATTGAAATCGAAGTTAAAACTAAAATTAAATAAATATATGATGTCTTAAATCTAAGATTTAAGATTTATTCAATTAGCGTCACCCATCCAAAAGAAACTTTTTTGATAACTACTCGTTCAAAAAAGAGTGTGAATGCAACAAAGATAGGTGTAGGATTTTCAAAGAAAGTATAAAAGGAAACCAATCAGATTGAAATTTTAACTACTAAAAAAATAAAAGATCTTTTCAAGATTTAAAAGTTTTTAATTCTAACTCAAACTTATTACTTATGATACCATTTAAAAACCAATATCGATACCTTTTTTGGAAAAAAATTTGTCTGTTACGTAATTTTTTAGTTGTGTTTATTATATATTGTGATAGAATATAATAAATTAATTAAAATTTATAACAAATTATAAAATAAAAATTTATAAAAAAGTAAAAATTTCTCCGCCAAACGAAACTTTTGCGGGCGGTGACGGGTGTGTGGTCCGTGATTATCGGTTAGGCACGAAGCCCATCAGACAACAGTCGTTTCTTCCTTTTTATTGCCTTGATTTTATGCCTCGATCGATACAGTTTTCAACGTACGACACCAGGGTTCGAATCTGTGCTATGAAAAGACGGTAAGATTGCTTTACGCATACGATATCGCGTTGTTTCACGTAAAAAGCAGGCGCCGTAGAAGAATGGGGGGACCCCCATGGGATACGGCGTTCGGATAGGTCGTATCTGGCCGTCCCTAGCCAGCCGCAGAAGCTGACATCGATGCCACCACCGCTGACAGCGCCACTCCACCGTCCCGGCGCCCTTCCCTCCCTCGTCAACAAAGAGACCATGCCTTCGCATAAACTCCGTCGGCGTGCGACGAGTTTGGAAGAGTGGGTCGACGGACGCAGATAGGACCGAAACGGGCGCATGTGCATCACAACTGCCTTATTTATTATCGTAAATAAATTAATAACTAATATCTAATTTATTTTTGATAAATATCTTTAATGATATTATATTAAATTATATCTATAATTTATCAGTATCCTTGTAAAGTTCTATGATATCCCCCTCCATTTTCCTTAGAAGAGATTAAAACTGCAGTATTCTCTCTCACAGATTTATCTGGGTTTCTACTTTAGTTTTTTCAGAAATACTGGTCCTTTGTTAAAAGAGATTTACTCGGAGTTTCTTTTCCTTTTATAATATTAACGATCCACGTAACTTGTTCTCTTTGAATAATACATTCGTGACTCTTATAACCAAGAATTTACATTCTATTAGAGTGAATGAATTTAGACCTATTAGTCTGATGCACAGTGTTTACAAAATAATTGTAAAATATTTGTCATCTGGATTTGCATCTGCACTTCTTGATGTTAAAACATCGAGGATAATCAATGTGCTTTCTTTAGGGGTAGAAGTATTCAAGATGGTTTCATTGCTACGGAGGAAACCTTACATTATTTACATTGTTCTAAATCAAGTGATCTGATTCTAAAATTAGATTTTGAAAATGCTTATGATAAAATTAATTGGTCATTTTTATTAAAATGTCATTTCAAAATCAATTAATGATGAATGAAATAGTTCTTTATATATTAAGTTTAATTTATTTCTTACATTTTTTAATATATGACTATTATAATATTTTCCCTCACTTGTAGTTTATTTTTAATTTTTTTATACTTACAAATGTCCACACGTAAATGTACATGAACTAGTTCTAATATTATATTAAAATTTCATCTCAAAATCAATTAATGATAAGTAAAAATAATAATAGTTTTTACTGAGTTGCCTAGGAAATTTAGGTTTTAACCCCATATGGGTTAATTGGATTAATCGTTGTACTGCCTTAGCTCACTTCTCCATTCTTCTAAACGGTTGTGCCTGTAGTATTAGACAGGGAGATCCCTTGTCTCCATTCTTATTCCTTGTTGGGATGTTTAAAAGTGCCTGTAGCAATGGGCTTTTAAGACGCATTTCAATATCTAGTAGAGGACCGCATATTTTAAACTTACATTATCCTGATATATTATAGACTTATTTTTTTAGAACCTTCATTTCATAATATGGTTAACCTGAAAAGAATTCTATGCATTTTTCAAGCATTATCAGGTCTTAAAATTAATTTTTCAAAGTCTTCTCTGTCAAGAAGACCTTGAAATCCAATTCTAGAAAGGTTCTTCCTGACAATCTTTTGCAAAATTTTTGTAATGTCTTGGATTGTAAAGGTTCTCTCTACCTTTATCTTATCTAGGTCTGCCTTTACATTTCAAGAAACCTTCTGCCTCTGATTGGAATCCAATTTTAGAAAAGATTACTACCAAGTTGGAAGGTTGGAAGAGTAGATATCTTTCTTTAGGGGGTAGAGTTACCCTTATTAATTATGTTTTGTCTGCTATACCAATTTATTACCCATCGGTGCTTAACTTGTCGGTTAAGGTGGAGAAAAAGTGATAGGTTGAGAAGGAATTTTTTGTGGAGGGGTTCAAGATGCAACGACAATAATATATACCTAGCAAGTTGGAATTCTATTTGTTGTTGAAGAGATTCGAAGGACTTGGTATTTTAAATATTAAGAAATTGTCGGATGCTCTTAAGTGTAAACTTCTCTTTAAATTGTTTCAACCATTTTCTTCAGCTCCTTTATGGTCTCTCATATTATCAAGGCCAAGTATTTTTCAAGAGGGTTTAGTCCCCTACTAAATATTTCGAATATTAATGTTTGTCCTATATGGCAGATAATTAATTCGATGTTTTCCTATTTATAATCTTTATGTAACTTCCAGTTAGGTGATGGGTTAATACACTTTTTTGGTTTTGTAAATGGGCATCTAACTAAGCCTTAAGGAGAACTTCCCGAGATTTTTCAGCTAGCTGTTCAATAACCGCAAGATTAATGTTAAAAAAGCGATCACCTTGAACAGGCTTTTATCTCAGTTTGATATAGGGCCCTATTCGGTAATTTAGAGTTGAATTCGAGATACTATGTAATTTTAACTTTCAATAATAATTTACCAAATATAAATAAATTTTTATAGTAAATTTTTAAATAAATAAATTTTTATAGTAAAAAATATGTGATTTTTTATAATATTGTAAAAAATATTGACATCGTACAAAATATTCTTATTATAATAAAAATATGTATAATTTTTTGTAACATTATAATTATTTTATTGTCAAAAATGATAAAACGTTCTTATAAAAAAATTAAGATATTATAAAAAAATGTTGTTAACGTTAGTAACAAATTTGACATTTTCGTGACATTATAAAAATTATTGTAAAATTGTAAAAAAAAATATTTTCATTGTATCACATAAGTGTATAATTTTTTGTAACATTATAAAAAAATAATAATAAAGAAGTATACGATATTTTGTAACGTTGTAATTGTTTTATCGTAAAAAATGATAAAACATTTTTAAAAACATTTAAGGTATTATAAAAAAGGTCGTTAACGTTGGTAACAAATTTGACGTTTTCGTAACGTTGTATCATTTTTTATAATATTGTAAAAAATGTTAGTTTCATTGTAACAAAGAAGTGTACATTTTTTTAATATTATAAAAAATAATAATTATTGATATATAAAAAATGTCTAGCATTTTAAAAAAATATTATAAGATTTGTTGTAATATTATAAAAAACGATAAAATGATATTCAAAAATATTATAATATTGTAAAAAATATTTTAAAGAAGTGTATAATTTTTTTGTAATATTGTAAAAAAAGTTATTGTATCGGAGGTTAAAAGAGGAAAAAAATATTCTTACTGTAATAAAGAAGAGTGTATAATTTTTTGTATCATTATAAAAAATAATTATTGACATCGAAGACTAACAAGGGAAAAAAATTTATCATTTTTTTAATATTGTAAAAAATATTTTTTGTTGTAACGAATAAGTGTATAATTTTTAGTAACGTTATAAAAATTAAAAAGGAAAAAAGTTTATCACTTTTTATAATATTATAAAATTTATTGTAATATTATAAAAAATATTCTCCTTTTAATAAAAAATATACATTTTTTTTGTAACATCGGAAAAGATACTGTAACATGGTAAATAATAATAATATAACTTTAAAAAATATTATTATATTATTAAAAAAACACCCAACGCGACGGATCTTCAGTCGAACCTTCTAACAAATATTATTATAAATTGTTAAAGATCTTATAAAATGACAAAACTTCGGTCATCATCGTAACGAAAAAAGTTATACTTAAAATCTTTCCTTTCACGAACCCTTAGATCATTTACCGATTTAGGCTTCGTTCAATTTTTTCGCTTTGAAAGTTGATTTTTCATTGCTTATTTGGTGAATGATATTTTAGACACACCTGATGTCTCATGATTTCCGCAAACAAAAGGAGGACCAGTGGTTGAGAAGAGGAAGGGAGAAGACGAGTCGACAATCCCTCCGTCATCTTCCCCTATTACTTCTAATAGCCAGTTGAGGAGAGTTAGGAACTAAAAAATTTCCTCACGTGCTGCACACGTGCACGCCTTTTTGGGGTAGTTGAATGTATTAAAATCTATCTTGTCTCTTTTGAATGGCAGGCGATGAATCACGGGACTTGTTGTCTCTCTGGTTCACTCGTCTAAATAGATATTTCCTCCTTTTGTCTCCTTCTTGTTCTTCTTTTTGTCTGATTTCCCATCGTTGAGAACGACTGATCGACCTAGACGCAGGTGGAAGGAGGCGGCTAGGCACCGTCTTCAAGAAGGTCCCACCAACCTGGTACCAAAGGGAGAGACTGAGTCATTCATGATGAGGGAAGAAGACATGGCAGCCTTCAAGGCACTCCTGACAAAGAGCATTCGAGATTTGAAGCAAGAGCTCAAGGAGAAGGTGGGGGGGGGTTTGAGAAGCCTAGAACAAAAAATGGAGCTAAACCACTGTGATTTGAGACAAGAAATGTTAGGTTTGTCCCAAATCCTAGGTAACAAAATCTTGGAATTGACGGAAGAAAATCGAAGACAATAAGTGGGGGGGGGGGGGGGGG
>JAMKPZ010003008.1:0-31893 GCA_024699675.1 Amphibolis antarctica
TTTTAAAATGTAATTTAATTTTGTTGTAAAATTTGTTTAAATGTAATTGTAAATTTGTAATAATGTAAATATAAAATATGTAATTCATTAATAAATAAAAACTTAATTTAATTATATGCATTGTTGTCTGATTGTTTCATTTATTAAATTGTTAAATACTTGAATGTTGAATGTTGAATGTTAAATTAAATTTAAATATTAATAATTGAACAATTGTATGCACGGGTAAGTGGGCTGGAGAACTGTGTCTGGGTTGATAGTCAAGTCATTGGGTCGGTTGTCGAGTCATTAGGCTGACAGTCGGCTCGCAATGCTGGGTCCCGCCGTCCCAGGAAGAAGAGCCGAAGACTCTTCGGTGATATGGGTCGTGCGGCCCATGCCCCCCTCTCGCCCGAGGGAGAAAAGGGCGGAAGGCCGTGCGGGCCGGCAGAGACCGTGGGGTGAACGCAAGGACCGCGGGGTGAACGGTCGCGTGGGCGGGAGGGGGATGAACTGTGAACGAGTCGTGCAGCCAACGAGGGAAACGGGCCGCTAGGTCTTGGGTTGGCTATCGGGTCATTGGGCCGACCGCTAGGCCGCAGGTCGTGCCTAGGCTAGCAACAAAAATTGTGTCGTGCCTTGATTGACAACTCTACCTCTAACACTCCTTGTCAAGTTAGAGGATCCAGCTTGAAATAGAGTTGGTAACACAATAAACTCTAAGTCAACACAACATAAAAATAACAAGTACACATAAAGACCTTGTAAAGGAGAAAACCTCCAATCGAGTGAAGGTAACAACTATCCATCAGTAACAATAGGACAAGCAATAAAGATCCAATCTCAGATGAGACCAAACAATAGACACCGACATAGGTAAAGTTGGCACAACAACACAACCATTTGAACGGTAAACTCACATGCTAAAGGCACAAAAACATGTGGATGGATGACCCACATGCACAGATAACCAAATCTTGGTTGCAAGGAGTAGCCTTCTATAACATAGTCGTTAGACAATATGATTGTGGGACTGCATGAAGAATATATGAACTACCTTTAGAATTTTTCTGTTTTTTACTTTCACCATTTTTTTTCTTTTTTTTCTCTCTCTCCTTCCCTTTTCTCTCTTATTTTTTTTCTTTTTTTTTGAAACTCACATGCCCCCACATATGATACCCTTCTCAATTTTTCTCCACCCACTTTTTTTCTTTCTTTTTACTTTTTCTTTCCTCTCTCCTTGCATTTCTTCTTCTCCCCCCACTTGACCTATTTGTCTACAACCTTAATGGGGGTGCAAGTGACAGTAGCAATGGCAGTAAGAGGGAGAGATCTCCAAATCTGGCAAACAAAAGTGTCAGAGGCCCCTAGATCAGTAGTGAGCACCAATCAACACAAGAGGAGCAGTGATACAAGGCAGAAAAATAGGGAAAAGAAGGGGGAGAGGATGGACCCCAAACATTCGAAGCCCAACTAGAGCACCTACAACTTTTTCATGAAGGAACACTCCAAGTTGAAGACCATCTACTAATTAAAGAGTCTTGGAAAAGCTTACCTCAAAGGAGATGAAGTGGAGTAGCAGTAATGACAATTGTGGGATCAAGGGCAAGGAGTGGTATAAGTGAAAGATGGATGGGAACAGGGAGAGGTGTGAACAACCTAGATAGTGGGTGGTGACAACTTTGGTAGGATCATGAACGATCATGGTGATTGAGAAGAGGATGGCAGTGGTTGGGAGGAAGGCAAAGGCTAGGGTTTCACTCCTCCCTGGTTAGGGCTTTTCTCTCTTTTAGACTCTAAAAACAGAAACTTTAATATTATGTTGGAAATTTAAAGAAAAGAGTGAAAATTGATATCTTATTCATAAACATAAGGCCTTTTTTATAGAAACTACATAAGAACACAAAAACATAAACAATGTGGGACTAAACCCACACATAAACACCTAAAACCCTAATACAACATTTCCTCTAACAGTTTACAATACATATAATATAACTTTACAATAAGAAAGTGTTTGGCACTTGATTGAGATGTTATTCAAAATTTCAAACACATTTCATTATATGTTACCATTGGCTTAAAAGTATTAATTACTTCTATATCAGAGCTTTTCATTATATTATACAATGTGCAAGAAACCTTTTCACAATAGATATGCACACCATTTGTATCAGATAGTGGTCAGACAAATGTAGCATATTAGGGTCTATTTGGTTTAAATTATAAACCTCCTAATTGTAGGATTATACAATTGTTCACAAAATCTAAATGAAATAGTCTTAAAATTTCAAATTGTGTTCATGATCAGATTAATTTTACCTAGTGTGTTGTAGTTATGATTCAGAATCCATTTTTTGTGGATTTAGAGATTATGAAATAAATTCTGGAATCTAACAAAGATAAAATCAGAATTGATATTCCTAACAATTTAAATGAAACACATCTCATATCACATTGTAAACAGTATCCTATATTATGTTAATCTAGAGAATCTTGGCTTTGCATAATCTATGCCTTCTAAAATTTGAACTAAAAGCAACCTTAATTATGTTCTAGAGTAAATCATATGATAATAATACTCAATAAAGTTAGAGTATTTTAAGCTTATTTTACCATGTCCAGAAATAAAACCTGGTGTTTACCTGTAAAATCCAAGCAATCAATCAACTCTAGTCAGATGCTAATCACTTTTTAAAATGTCAGCACATTCATGGTACTATTATATTCAACACCTCAAATCAACTTTGTCCTTGATTTGCATTTAAGAATGGATCATGTAAAAATGGATTACGCAGTATTTTTTGTACCCTAGACGTTTACATACATAGCAAACTAAGAGTGTAGCAAGCAGATGATTCCATAATTTTGTTTAGAAACCTGTCAGTATGGTTTACATTTAGAGGCTTACACACACCTTTAGTTTAAAAAATGATTACAAAATCCGAAATTTACATGCAAGCAACACAATTGCTGACTATGGTAGACATGCAGTCCACATGAACAGCATTCAATACTTACATGTAACAACTATCACAAAGGGCAAAGTAATAAAGATCAATGTAATTGTGCAGCATCACAGGAAAAATGCATAAGGGTACCTCTTCTGGGCTTAAAGCATTCTGATTCACACTTTTCCTGCGATGTCTCCGCAATAACTGCATGTTAAACCGAAGAATAATCAGTGTCCTACATCACTGGATAAATCAAGGTCTGTATGATAAGCTAGAATAATAGACTAACATTTAAAAAAAACTCAAAATGACATCAAGCCTTGAGAATAAGAATACGTGTTTTTTTCTAAGCATTCAAGAACATACATGAAGACTTCAAACAAATTGCTCTCCAAATATCAAATATTATTGAGATTGACTAATTTTATAAGTTGCAACAACCTAGATCCAATTGACTTGAACTCTAGAATCAATAATTGGACTTAAAATGCGTAAGTTGAAGTTTAATATGATAGTTGATTTTAGTCTTTATTTAGCCCACACTCTTTTCTACTCTAAGAAATGTGGATCTAAACCTTGGGATATCTCAATTTCCTCCCTTTGAATTTTGACATCATCATGAAAGTCAATTATGACTAAATGATATTAAATTCTAAAAGTGGCTCCACTCCCTAAGTGTATCACTTAGTTCTCACATTTCTAATCGGTTTATGCTTTAATTTTGTAAACCAATTAGTTTGTACCACCCTCAAACCCAAAAACTAGGCCTAAAATATTTAAGTTGAAGTTTGTGAGAATAAATGGTGTATTAGAGTTATATGGGTAGTGTGGGTTTAGCCCCACATTAGTTAAAGTTGTTTTGTATCTCTTATGCAACCTCTATATAAAAAAGTTTTATGTTTGTTTATAAATAATATTCTACTTTCACCCATTTCTTGTGTTCCAATATATTATCAAAACATAAATTTTGATAGTCAAAAGTGTGACATATCTAAGGTAGGGAGGAGAGGAATCCAAGCCATCACCCTCCTCCAAACCACCATTGTCATCAAAGCCACCACCTCTATCAACCACTTTCAATGCTGTTGACACCCCTCCTGCATCCAAGCCATTTTTTAGTTGCTGTCAGCAATTGTCTAGGTCGAGACCACTAGTTGGAGTTGGCCCCCTATGTTGACCATCCCTCTTCTTCCTTGTCAAGGATGGTGGTGTGTATCTTTCCAACGAGTATCCCTACACTTGCAACTTGAAACCAAACTCCCTGGTGGTGAAGAAAGAGAGAGAGCAATGATAAAGTGGAGCAATGATGACACATTGCTGATCTCAATCTCCATATGGGTAGGACCTTGTTGTACTCTTTTGTTTTTTCCACCTACAACTCAGAGATGATTTTGGCTGGTTTGCCATAGGTGACCCTATTCATCCTAGGTCTCTCCTCCACCACCCCCATTGGAGCCCCAAAGTAATGACACATGGGGTTACCCTACGTTGCAATTGGAGAAGTGGTGAAAATGAAAAGTCAATGGAAGAAAGAGAAGAGAAGGGAAAGAAAAGAAAGGAAAGAGAAGAAAAAAAAAAAAAAGGAAAGGAGGAAAGAGGGGAAAGAAAAGAAAAAAAGGAAGAAGAAGAGGAAAAAAAGAGAAAGAAGAGGGCAACGGAGAGGGAGAAGAAAAAAATGAAAGTACAAAATATGTTTTAAAAAAAAAGGTGTGAGCAAAAAAAAAAATTGAAGGTAAATCATATCTATCTACCAACTTTAAGGATAGTTCAAATTTTTCTATATGCTCTACTACCCTGCTTGCATTTTCCAATGATTACTCTATTACCATTTGAATTAGTTCTTCCTAGATTTATCTCATAGTACTCTACTGGTACTACCTCCACATGATTGGAGGTTTTCCACCACTACTGCCTTTACATGATCAGAGGTACTCTACTGTTATCTTCCTATGGTCAAGGGTTCACTACTACTATCTTTTACTATTACTACTACTATAGCAATTAGTTTTTGTCTTTCTATGTATCTAATATGTTTAAGTTGTTTTAAGTTAATTGAGTTGTTGAGTTTATTAAGTCTTTTGTAAGCTAAATGCTCGAGTTTAAAGGGAAGTATGAAAATAAATGATGTATTAGGGCTATATGGGTAGTGTAGGTTAACTTCACATTGGTTAAAGTTGTTTTGTATCTTTTATGTAGCCTCTATATAGAAAGGTCTTATTTTTGCTTATGAATAACATTCTACCTTCACTCATTTCTTTTGTTCCAATAAAGTTAATATGTTAGTTGATAATAATCTTTATTTACTTCATGTTCATCTTTACTCCAAGTTCATCTTTACTCCAAGTAACTTGAGACTAAAGCTAAGGATGTTACGATTTTTTTTAAAGTTTAGAATGTCACAAATTTACATCAATGAAACTTCCACGACAAAGGAATCTGGCATTGCATGAAAGTGGTTTGATAAAATTGAGTGGATATCTTAAAGCAGAATTCCATTGAGATCTGCTAGTCCATCAACACTTGTTAAGTTTAAGTTACTTCCATCCATCAGACATGGCAGGGACTCAAATGCCTAGGATTTATTTAAGAATTTTTTTGACAAAGTATATATGTTAACTCAATTTCTTTCCTTCATACCTGTTAGTCTGTTACTTTCTGCCTAAAATCCTCATGCCATCATTATCATACCATTCAATCTCTTTATATCATTAAAGGAGAAATATTCCTAGTGTTTCGTATCCTTAGTAATACAGAACTAATCCTGCAGATGAATAACATGTGGTAATTGAATCCCATAAATGGGTATCACATTCAACACAAGGGCAAGACAATCTGATGAACAAAAACATTCACTTCAAATTTTAAAATAACTAGATGCATGCAACAGCATGATGAACAATTGGAAAGAAAAAAATAATAGCAAACAATTTTTTAGCCCGTCAAACACTTAAGAAAAGAACTATAAATTATTGTGTTATAAAACTATAAAAAAACAATCACCTGAGGTGATTTTAACATCACACCATTTATACTCTCAGCATTATGGTTGTTAAATGTCTTGAATTAAATCCATTAAATTGGATTTATTGGGGAAGATGAAACGATTCATTTCCTCACATTTATTTAGGGGCAGTTTGTAGGACTATTGATGATGAGTGTCTTTTGTTATTCCTATACTCATCTAAATAGGGACTTAGATAGGTTGTTTGGTGTGTCCAATTGAAAAGGTTTCATTTTGAAGTTGTACCTTATCTTTGAACATAGTGGAACCACCTTCCCTCTCCCACCATCTGTGGACGTAACCTATTAGGTGAACCACGTAAATCTTGTGTTCCTTTTGTAATTTGTGTGCTGTTTTTCTCCTCTCAATCTACAAATTCTCAACAAACTAATATCAGAGCCACATTCGAAAGGAGAATTCGAGGTTGTTTGTTGCTGTTAGCTACTGTTCTTCCGTTGGTTGTGAAGTTCTGTTTTAGTCGGCAACCCCTTAGTGTACATCTCTTGGTCAAGAGGTGTCTTTTGGTGAGATTTTGAGGCTTATTTTGGTTATTCTCTTTCTATATCTTCAAAATGTCTTCACATTCAGTGAAGATGGATAAATTTACGGGAAAAAATAGTTTTAGGCTGTGGCAAATCAAAATGTGTGTCTTGTTGAAGCAACAAGGCATTTGAGTACCTCTCATGGATAATAAGCCTCAAGATATAAATCAAGCCGAGTTTGCATCTCAGGAGGAGAAGGCATACTCAACAATTTTACTTTGTCTACCAGATGAAGTAATTGTTGAAGTGGCTAAAGAAAAAACAGTTGTGGGATTGTAGCTAAAACTTGAGTCTTTATATGACTAAATCTCTTACCAACAAATTGCTTTTAAAGCAGCGTCTATTTTCTCTTCGTATGAAAGAAGGTATGTTGCTTAAGCAACACCTTGATCAGTTAAACAATATTCTTATGGAATTAAGAAATATTGATGTGAAGATTGAGGATGAGGATGTCGTTTTGTTACTATTGGTGTCCTTGCCTTAATCTTATGAAAATTTTGTTCAGTCCTTTGTTGTTGGTAGGAATTATGTAACATTGGAGGAAGTTCGTTCGAGTTTGCACACTTGAGAACTTCGCTATATGGCTGCAAATTTGAATGGGGAGAGTGGTGGTGCTTCCAATCTGTCAACCTCAAGTTCAAACTCTCAAAGAGGCCGTTTAGATAAATCAGAGAAAAAGAATAAAGGGAGGGAGAAATCAAAGGGGAAATATCCTAACCCTAAGGACGTGTGCAACTATTGTAAGGAGTCAAGACATTAGAAAAGGAACTGCCCTAAATTGAAGGCCAAGAGTTAAACCGCCGCTACAGCCCAAGAGGAGACGTCTTCTAAAGCTGATCTTGCCCTTATAGCATCTGATGGCCTCCATTCCACTCAAGGGTGGGTCCTTGATTCAAGTGCATCTCATCATATGACACCTATCAAGGAGTGGTTTGATACTTATGAAGAAGTTCATGATGGAAGCAATGTTTCTATGGCCAATAATCATGTATGCAAAATGGTTGGCATAGGATCTATTAAAATTCGTATGCATGATGGCATTGAGGACCCTTGAAAATGTTTGACATGTTCCCCAACTAGGGAAGAATCTTATCTCCCTTATGGTCTTCTTCAAGCAATGGAAAACTATGATAGAAAATCAAGTATGGCAACAGAAATATATTGAAAAGGTCTTATCCAGATTTGGGATGGCAAAAGCAAAAGCCATCAGCACTCTTTATGAGAGGAACCTAAAACTATTTGTTAATATGGCTCCTCAATCTGAAGAAGAAAAGACCTATATGGATTGAGTTCCCTATTCAAGTGTTGTTGGGAGTCTTATGTACTCAATGGTATGCACTAGACCCGATCTTGCATATCCAATAAGTGTGGTAAGTAGATTTATGAGCAATCTAAGCAAAGCTCATTGGCAGGCTGTGAAAAGAATATTTCGTTACTTAAGAGAGACAGTAAATATTGGTCTGATTTATGTTCAAAACCTGATTGTTTTGTAACTGGTTACTCAGATTTTAATTTTATAGCAGATATTGATAATAGAAGGTCTTTTACTGGTTATGTATTTACCATAGGAAACTCTATTGTTAGTTAGAGATCAACATTGCAACCAACAGTGTCTCTCTCCACAACTGAAGCTAAATACATGGCATTGACAGAGACAGCAAAAGAGGGTATTTGGTTGAAAGGTCTCATGGAAGACTTTGGCTGGCATTAAGAGAAGACCAAAATTTACTGTGACAATTTAAGTGCCATCTGTCTTACAAAGAATTAAGTGTTTCATGACTGTACCAAGCACAAAGATGTGAGATACCACTTCCTCATATCCAAAAGAAGAATCGAAGTGCAGAAAATTAGAACTCAAGACAACCCTGCTGACATGTTCACTAAGGGTGTCACCGAGAGCAAGTTCAAGCATTGTCTTGACTTGCTTAATGTCTACAGCTATTTATAAGTTTTTGGACTGATGGAGGGAGATTGTCTAATTGAAAATGGAGGTCTCTGTCAAGGTGGAGCTCTCTTGAAGGTGGAGGCTGAAATTCACGACAAGGTGGAGATTTGTTAAATGTCTTGAATTAAATCCACTAAATTGGGTTTATTAGGGAAGATGAAACGATTCATTTCCTCACATTTATTGGGGGGCAATTTGCAGGGTGACAATTAATTAATTGTCACCAGTGATGATGAGTGTCTTTTGCTATTCCTGTACTCATCTAAATAGGGACTTGGACAAGTTGTTTGGTATGTCCAATTGAAAAGGTCCTATTTTGAAATTGTACCATGTCTTTGAACATAGTAGAACCACCTCCCCTCTCCCACCATCCGTGGACGTAACCCATTAGGTGAACCACGTAAATCTTGTGTCCCTTTTGTAATTTGTATGCTGTTTTTCTCCTCTCAATCCACAAATTCTCAACAATGGTGTTGATAAATTTAGCAAATCAGAATTAAGAAAAACTAGGGCCAAAAAATGCTAAACCACTGTCATGCAAACCTGATTGATGTAGCTTAGCTTTGAAACTCCAGCAACTAAATGGGTCACATCTTCACCAAACTTTTCTTCAATACTGCGCAAAGATTCAAATGTGTCATCAACAACATCATGCAGAATCCCAGCTACAATGGTGTTTATGGCCTGCACCGAAAAAGGGGAAAATTAGGTTGAGATGTAAGTGCAACATCTCTAGAAAATTAGTATCATCGAATTGTCACTGAAAAGTGCAGATTCCAAGAGCTTAATTTTGAGCTTAGGTTATACCACATACTCGGATTCCACTTGATGGAACCATAGCTGCCAAAATTTTCCCCGTGTGAATACAGTGGGTGACATAAGGTTCTCCCGTCTTTCTAAATTGACCTTGGTGAGCTTTTTGTGCAAATTCAATTGCCTTTTGAACCTTACATGGTTTAAAATATTATAAGCTTTGAAAAATGTGTGATCTGTCAATAGAAGATAAATGGTATACCTTTGCATCATTGAAGATTGGACATCCTGTTACATCAACTCCATTGAATACAAGAGAAGCTGTATATCTCACGGGCATGATAAAGATAATAATCAGGAAGGAAATGATACCATATCCTAGGTATAGAGTTCTTATTCTAAATGACTAACATAATCAGATAGGAAAAAAAACATGGATTTCACCTTATTAAATATCATATGATTATATATTTCAAACTCCTCCCAGACATGGATTTTTTTGCATTAACTTCAATAATACAGAGCTTTCCTGGTATACAAGTGACAGCAGTATAATCTGGTCAAGTGTTCTAGACAACAAAAAACATTCTACCATACTAAGGTTTTACATAATTGGACAAGTTGAGACTGATTTCCTATTAGCACAATGTAAACAAGAACGTACTCCTATGGGTTTAAATTGGTTTAACTTGTATCATCGTTCTCTGGATCATTCTATCTACCTAAAACTTAACCAGCATCCTTCATCTAGGTTCTTTAAGTGTGCTTAAGCTTACAAATCCTACACAGCATTTGGAATTTTGTTTTATGTCAAGTGCAAAATACCCTACCTTGGTTTCTTACAGAATTACAAAATAGAGAGTTTACTTGCATATTCCACAATTACCAAATAGAGATGTATTTGCATTCAATATAAGGCTATACCAATATTTTCTACCATTTTTTCTAACGACTTGGGCCAAATATTCATTGCTCGTTATTTTACTTTAATCTTGGTAGTTATGTCAAGAAACTCTGATAAGAAGAATATACAAAAATAAAATGAAGTTGTTGGAATATATCATCTCACATCAAAAGACGATGTAGTAAACTTGAGCCTAAGAACATGGTGTCCTCATTCTCTTGCTATTAATTAATTTAGAGATAAACTTTAATGAAGTATAAGAGTCTAGGTTGTACATGTCACCAGTAAGACACTTGTAAGCTAAAAAGAGGTGCCATAAGTGCAAGTGAGTGTTGGAATATATAATCTCACTTCGAAAAATGGTGTGGTGAACCTAGACCTAATAACATGGCATCTTCATTTTCTTACCATCAATTGATTTTGAGATAAACTTTAACACAAGTATAACATGAAATCACCGTTAAGTCCATCAACATAATTACATACAACTAATCCCTTCACTGAAATCAAGTCATGCAAATTGAATTCCAACAGTGAAACATTTTAGTTCATATATAAACTATTATACAAAATACCCCCAATCCCTAAGAAAGGTTGTTTATGACACCAACCATGCCCCGTCCAGCCCCCTACCCATCTCTTCCCAGTTGCATCTCCAACACTAGCCATAAATAATGAAAATGTAAAAGGCATTAACGTTCTCTACTTGCTAGGAAGGCAATAGTGGTGTCAAGTGAAATAGAATTCGTTCACTTCTACAGCTTCCTAATTCAAAAGGGACTTCATGAAAATATCCATTGAGCAATAATTCAACAAAAAGAGACACCAAGTCAATTAGTATCTAGTAATCAACTTGCAAGAAACATGCAATACTGTTACAATAGTTACAAACAGGATTGTGATGGTATCATGGTAACAATTGACAGCTTGCAAAAAGTAAATTGTGAAATCTGAGCCAGGCCTTTGCACACGATTACGGGGAATTGAATGGGGCGTCCAAATCAATCTAACTGATGGACCATGGAAGTTCTATTTCTACAATTTTCACATTTCATGCTAAAAGCAGTCCCCTATAAATAGAGAAAGGAACTATGAAGGAAATGGATATTCACAAATGATCTGTTTCATGTCCAATAGTATTCTACCATTCTTCTTCATTCCTTGAGGTTAAATGAGATTTTAAAAAATTGTAGACTACTTCCAAAGAAACTAGCTCATATCCATTATGCCAGAGCTAAAGAGACGAAAGTGCAATCGCTAATCACGATCACGTCTAAACATAGTCAAATAACAGAAATTCCACACTTAACAAGATCAATAGACTACGGACCAGGAAGTTCCTCCCCTCTCGGCCAGAGAAAATCCACCTTCGTAGAGAGGCACGCCCCCGAGGCAATCGCCACAGCCGTAACCGCGACATGAGCGATGGTCGAAGTCACCGCACCATGCGCCGTACCGGTACCAGCGGCAGCTGAGGCAGCAATCACGTTCCCCGCACCGATCAGGGAGGAACAGACACCCAGTCTGGGAGCCACCTGATCGAGCACGCATCGGAACCGTACGGATGCGCGGAGGAAGGTCGGGTTGAGGAGGAAAGGGGAGAGAAGGGCCGGGCGTAGGAGGAGGCCGGCGGTTCGGCTCCCTGGCATGGTCGCCTGGGGCGATTGGTGGCAAAGAGGCATGGCTTTTGAGGAGAGGACTCACATCCGAAGGGAGGCGTTGGAATCAGAGAAAGGACGGAGGAGAGGGGGGATGAACGGGTGGGAAATTGGCTAACCGCCAGAAACGTGAATCCTTTGTCCGGATATTTTTGCAAGGATTTGCGTGGAAATGACAGAAAATAATAAAAAAATAAAAATATGAAAATTTAATTCTTATTATTAAGGTGTTTGAGCTTTTTTTTTATAAGAAATTTTTGTCGATACAAAAGTGACGTATATAATGGGAGATGGAAAAGTATTTTCTATCTCTAACTTACAAGAAAAGAAAAGATAAGAAAAATACTTGCATTCACTTTTCATTACTAACAAGTTTTTATCAATTTTTTTGTACTCGTTTATCACTCATGTCCTCTCATGTATTCTTGTAATTTATGCCTATTTGTTTACTCATCATCTTTTTTTCATCCTGAGAAAAATTACGTAATTTTCCTCATCCATGTCCTCTCATGTATGTCAAAATTTGTCATCGAACAAATACTCTTACGTGAGTACAACCTTCAACTATCAAAATCAAACTTACAATGATTTCATCTAAATATGGTTGATACCTTTGTGGACGCTGAGGAATAAGGATCAAGCGAAAAGAAAAGAAAAAGATAAATGAGGAATGGAAAAAAGAGAATTGAAAGAAGAGTTTTTTTGAAAATGTTTATTTGTGTTATAGAAATATTTGCTTATGTTAATGTTATTTTTTATGAAAGAAATATTAAATATTTTAGTTTGTATCAATATTTTATAATTTTATTAAATTATTTATTTTTAATATAATAATAGTATTTATTAAAATTATAAGATTAATTATCTTAAATTTCTAAAATTATTCACTAAACCCTAAACACTACGCAACTTTAACTTTTTACAATAATTTACCAAACATAAATAACTCTATGTAGTTTTTTTTTTTTTAAGTTAAAACGTAAAAATATTATAATATTGTAAAAAATATTTATTTCATTGTAATAAAAAGATGTGTGATTTTTATAACATTGTATATTTACAAAAATAATATATCAAAAGACGCAACCATTAATCCAAATAAACAAGGTGTGACAAGCAGGAATCCAAATAAACGGAAGATGACGCTAATGAGTGATGGATGTAACGTAACGACAACGAGACACAAGCACGTTCAAAGTAAATTTCTTCTCTCTCTACAAGAGGAAGAAGAAAAATTAGGAAAAATATTTTCCGAATTTGCTGCAAAACAAGAACCTTTCATAATGGGTTGAGGAAGAGGAAAAATTCTAAATTTTTAATGTTGTATGCCCTCTCAAACAACATCTGCTGCAAAACTTACCTCTCCATCGATATAAATGATTGGTTCATAGAATTCCGAATTTCCACTTGCCATCTTTGACAAATCTTTGGCACATGCATGTGAAACTCGACCGAGTGAATTTCTGCGCATCACCGTGAGTGCACAAAAACTTCCCAAGAGACCCTGCAATAGATTGAATAGCTTCAGGCATTTGTAGAAGAGCATGCAACTTTGGGAGACCTACCCAGATCAGAGCAAAGGCCGACTGCAACCACCAGAATGTTATCATACTCTTCACCTTTATCATACAATAACCTTTTACATAGGCTTTCACAAAGTCACCCTTACATAACCTTTTATGTGGGATATCGATTTACAACTTTCCTCCTACCATCAAGGAGTATTGTTGGATGGCATGCTCCCGGGAAAGAGCCGATTGTCAAACCTCACCCTGTTGTAGATATCAGTAGGCTCTGCCATCGCGCCACTGCCAAAATCCCCACAGGCAAGCTTTTTTGTGGTGGGTTGGATCGACAATATGCCGAGCTGATTGGTCACATTGAGGTGTTGCTTCGTGAAGTCGTTGTTCCACATGAAGGTGTTCATCGCGGGTGCAACGTACAGAGGCTTGGTGAAGTCCCACGCCCTCACAATGCAAGTCAACAGGTTGTCACAAAATCCTCCGGCAATCTTGAAAAGAGTAAACAGAGAGAATCATAAGGAGAATTCCAAGCCACATGGGTACATAAGAAAAGGATGAAAAATATTAGCTTCTCCAAAGGAACCCAACTGTTTTACAAAATCTTAGCTTTTTAACTGAAAAAACAGCGAGCAGACTGGAAATCTGTTGTATCTATAAATTATATCAAGCCAAGCATCCATCTCCAACGCCTATCTTTGTATAGGTTCAAAAGTAAATCGAAGGACATTAAAGTGATTTTGTGGTAATTGAACAAAAATTTGGGGAAAAGAATAACTATAACTTTCTATTTCTATGGCATCTAGAACGATTCATCCATTATCCTTTCATTCATCTTTGAGTACTAGTAGGTGCTTTTAGTTAGTGTAGATTAATATATGCCAGGGGGGGGTGGGGGGGGCAAAAACCATAACTACCACAATTGACATGGGATTCTTACTTCCATGCTGATCTAAGTTTAAAGTCTAAGCTTTGAAAATTAAGTGAAACAATCGACCAAAAACAGTACATATATTAAATGAGTACGAACCCCATGTAAGAAGAACACAAAGTGGAATTTGTGTTTTCGGAATTATTAAAAAATAGTGGAAAATGACAAAAATTTTAACTATTATTTTCTATCATTTTACGTGATTTCACACTAATTCCGAAAGCACAAACACCACCTAAATATAGCACTACGGACACCATCAGATTCAACATATCCTCCTTCTAAAAAAGAAAAAAACATATCCGCCTTCTACATTGGCTGGTATATTTCAATTGAAAAGCTTCAGAAACAAATTCAGGATTAAAAAAAAAAGCTTAGCGAGTGTATTCGTTAAAAAAAAAAAGCTTCATGAATTTCATGCCACAAAAAGGAACAATTCCAGAAACAAATTCAAAAATTGAAGGACAGAGCCAGACCTTAGCGAGTGTATTCGCCGACAAGGGGGCAATGACCATAACGTCGGCCCACTTTCTCAACTCGATATGTAGCACCTCGTCCCCAATCCTCTTCCAGCAAGACCACTCGTCCTCGTCCGTGTAAACCCTAATCCCGTCCGGAATCGAAGTCTTGTCGATGAAATGCAACGAGGACTTCGTGACCACTGCTCTCACCTCAGCCCATTCAACGAAGCACCTGCAGAGGGTCGCGAACTTGATCGAGGCCACGCTGCCGGTGGCCGCCAAGAGAACCCGGGGCTTCCGCTGGGACATCGAATCACTCAGGTGGCCTCTTGCCGCGTCCGGCACTAGTTCCGTTCCAGACATTGCCGTCCGGTCACACAAAGGAAGCCCTACGTGCCATTTTTGGACGGGAAAATTTGTATATGGGATGTAATGGTAGTGGATCTGAGATGGGAAAGAACGTATAACAACTATGATTCGAGCTCACCTCCTGTAGGGCGTAGCTGGCGGCGGCGGCGGCGGCGCTGGTCGTCGCGAAGGCCGAAGGGGCAGATCGATTCGGCGGATGTGGTAATAGAAACGAAGTGAAAACTGCCAAGGTGGGTGAATTCACAGAAGTTTGAAAATATAAAATTTGGTACAAACAATATGAAATTGATGACACAGTAAAAATGCAGAAAAAAAAAGAAAACAAATAAGTTAGGATAAAAATAATAATAAAAGCTAATTGAAACTACTAGGTTATTATTCTAAGTCATGTTTCTAATGTTAGAGCTAGTTGAAACTACGATAACAGTCTCCTTTATAAAAGTTTAGAATTAATTTTGTAAAAGTTTCAAATTATTTTGAAAAAATATTTCTATTTGTATACCAGAAGTTTAGGTTTATTGTAAATAATTATTTTATTTTCAATAATATTAATTACCAGTAGTTTTATCCTATCGCAACAAAAAGGAGAATGGAGAGAAATGAAATTAATTGAGTTGATTTTATAAATACAAAAAATTATATTTTTTTAAGAAAATTATATTATGTATAAGACATAAAAAATTTAAGAAGAATATAATTTTCTTAATAAGGACCGAAGTTCCTATAGATAACCACAATAATAAATATATAAATACCTCTCATGAGTTCATAAAATAGATATCATATGAACGATGAAGCTCATATATTAAAAAATTGCGTATATACAGCTTTGTTGTTATGAGCACGTAATTTTACGTTTTAATTAGATATCAAAATCATCGAAGAAAACTAATCCATTTATTCAAATACGATTTAAATATACAAGTAAACCAGTATAAAAAAAAATTACATTCGCGAGGTTCGACGATAAATTAAACTTAAACAACGAAGACGAAGGCCTAAACCCAGTCCTACTCGGCCCAGCCCAGAAAATCATTTCTTAGGGCGGAGGTCAGTAAGTCGATGCTCCCGTCGCAGGGGGTTCATTAGGGTTGGTCCTCCACGTTACTGAGCGGGAACAGCGGAAATGGCGAAGTACAGCTACGTGACGAAGGAGAGGCGCAGAGAGATACAGGCGCGGAGGAGGGCGGTCCATGGCGACGCTTTTACCGGGAAACTGAAGCGGAGGGTTCCTCCCACCTCCATCTCTGGGAAGCGCAAGAGGAAGCTCTTCAATAAATGGCGCCGGGTAAATGATGAACACCTTGTCCTTCGAAGAACTTGATGAATGTCGCAAGTCCCCTTTTTTAAAGGTTTTTTAGTGTTGATGTGATCGCTTTTGTTGTTTGTTTTCGCATGATGTGTTTTGGTTTGTATGGTGATCAGGAACAAAAGGAGAATATCGAGAAGGGTTTGGTTACGATGCAAGATGTTGAAATGGCGGTTGCCGATGGTTGGTTATTTACTCTTGCTTCTTCCATTCCGATGATTTAATTCAGTCTGTTGACTCGTGATTGCAAATTGTTTTGCTCCTTGTTCGGGTTTAATTTTGCTTAGGAAATGCATACTCAATGCTCTGTGCTTGTGGCATTGTGCGTGCTAACGAATTTCATAGAATAATTGTTTTGTTTATACGGAGTCGGCAAGAAATCTATTTTGTTGTTTCAGTAACGGTATTTCTCGTTGGTAAAGCTGATAATTATGTTTGCACTTTTGTATTGAGGTGTCTTTTTTTTATTTAGTGGGTTATGGATTGTCTTAGTGACAAATTATCTTCTTGTAAACACTTTTCTGTGTCACTTCAATCTTCTGGTATGCTAAAACTGGTGTCGGTAGTTTTTCAGGCTCAGAAAGACAGTGATAGGTGTACATCTGATTAACAGTCTGATGTGTGGTACATGGAAAAATCATCTGAAAAATTATGATTCAATTAGTTATCCCGATGGATAGAATGGTCGGATAGAGGTCATATTGAAACAGGAGAAAATTATTTAATTTTAATATTTGTATCTTGAATCTATTGGATAGTTAATGACATCAAATAAGCGAATTATCTACCATTTGCAATATATTGGATTTATGATTTTTATCTTTGATATGGCATTTTAAGATATTCCCTCCTTGAATGTCACATGACTATGCTTTTATTGTCTTGAGTCAACTATCATAGTCTCTAAATGGCTTTTTTGTAGATAAACCCCAATTGTGTCTTGCCGTGGACTGCTTTTTACTTTAATATGTGCTGATAATAGTTGATGCCCTTTCTTTTGTCCATAGATTCTCAAATTTTAATAGGACGAGATGCATATATAGGGAAGGTCAGTGCATTTAAAGTGACACCAATCAAAAGTGAAAACCGTCTGAAAATGTTCAAATCAGTAAACCACAATATTCATACTTCATTGGGCGTCATCTATAGATTACAATGCATTTCTCAATTATTGATGCTCATGAAATGATGAAACATAATTTTCACATTTTTCTGACTGAAAACAAAGACTCTCTTTCTGATATAATTCAAGATGACGAGCATGTGATTATTGATCTTGCACTTTTTCCATGATGCATGACTTGCAACCATTGTACCCCTGTTGTTTATGGCTCATGTTGTCTTGGTTTTCCTCAGAATCACATCATTATTAAGCCTAGTTAGAAAATATTTTGCCTTCTATTTTTGCTAGGTTTTCCTCTTTAGAGTAGTTCATATTTTACTTGCACGCTACTGGCAAAGCATCTAATTGTTTACATTTTTTGTTTGGAATAATGTCGTGATGGATGGTATGGTAGCATTGAACCTTTCCTGTGATTCATGCCTCCGAGTCTGCACACTGCTTGACATATCTGCACGATATCTTGATGACTGAATATATTTCAATTTCCCAATTCCACCTCTCTTCTTCCAAAAAAAACTTATTAAAAAAATAACTCCAACTTTTTCCCATTGTAACTCCAACAAAATCATTTCATGACCGTTATATTTCTTTTTAGGTTCCTCTCAGTCACAAGACACCAATGAAAAGTTTCAGAAGAAGTTTCACCTGAAGAAAAGATTGAGGGTCCGACTTAGAAAGTCGGAAGGCAAAGGTATTTCATCATTGTTCGCCCTTGAAAGTGTGACATTTCACAATTTTTATTTATTTATTCTGAGCCTGCTGCAGTCGTCCGTATGCATCATTTATCCAAAGTTTTTTGTCGTTATATTAGTTGATAATGGTTCACATTTCCTTAAAATGTAATTCTCATGTGAAGTAGGAATCTTATAACTAGAACTTGTATTCATAGACAACAATCATTTTGTTTTTTCCCCATTGTTATTTGCATATTGTGTAGGCAAAAAGAAAAGAAAATCGTCCGAAACGGCAGCTGCTGAAAGCCATATAGATTCCATGGTAGAGTGACATTCCATGAATTTCTCCCGAACATCCCGAGCAACAAGTTCGAAAGCTTGCTCTTTTTTTTATTCTGTCAAAGTGATTGTATCTAGGAACGTTGACGTCCTTGTATGCCTTCCCGCAATTCGTACGTTGATTTGTTTTTGTCATCTTGTTAACTACATAGCTCATAATCTGGGTAATTTTAAACGGGCAAGAAGCATTCCTGAAAGGAACCCAATGAAACCCAAAAGTTTTGTCGAAGTGTTTTCTTTTTTCTGTTGTTACCCCACTTGGCAATCCCCAATTTAGAATCGTATGGTCATGTATGTATGCAATCGAGTGCATACGGTTCGCGTAATCTTTTAATTTAAATGTGTTGAAGTCAGCGGCATTCGATGGTTGTAATGTGCACGCGATCCTACTTTTCATTTTTATGTACAACGGCGTTCCTCCCTTTTCGTATTCTTTGTCCGCAGATGTCGGATCTGTCGGAGGATATTTTGTCGAATATTATCAGATCTGTGGTGTCACAAAAAAAGTTCAAAACTATCCCAGATATTAAAAAATGATTGAAGATATATTTTATCACTTTCAACGAGGGCTTTCAAGGAGTATGTGCACGCTATTCACAAGTTCAAACACGAGTTTTCTTTGCGAAGTCATCAAACTTCAATTTTATGGTTATCTTTACGAAATAACAAGGTATTTAAAAATTAAGAGTTGTACTTCAAAATTGAAATAAATGCATTATAAGAGTTTTAACTTGCCAGCACCTTGAGGCATTTCAACCACATACGATGACAACTATCAAGTCAATGATATGGTTAGCAAATCAATTCAGTCGTCTGCCGTCGGTACTTCCAATCCAAGCAATATGCCTGTTCGCCAAAATGGATTCTCCGTTTGTTGAACCCAACATCTGCAAATAACTTCGTCCATCAGATCATCAAAACCTACCGAGATTCCAGGACCATGCAATGGAACCCGACCTGCTTCAGTCGTGCAGAATTTTTTGCAGTTGTCAAAAGTCAAATATCGTAAATAATCTTCATTTAAACAAAAAACATTACTAATGTAAAAAAATCGCTACATTTTTGAAAATCAGCTGAATAATTTACCTGACGGGAGGGTAAAAGGAAATTGGCTTGCTTACCTTATCAGATCTCTCGAGGCCATCCCCTCGCACGGCCTGTCACGACGGGATAAGTGGCACCCACGACAAAAACCACTCCACCCTTCCGTAGTTGGTGCTGATTGTCGTATTGCCTCCTAGATCTCCAGCGCCACCTTGTCTTTTGTTTCCTCCAAAATCTCTCGTTTTTCTCAAAAAACCCATTTCTTTTCCTCCGCGCTTTGATTGTTCGAGGCAGGTCCTTCTCGTCAATCACAGCAAAATACGAGCTTGAGGTGATGGAGATGCGATTTATGGGAGAAGGATCTCGCCTTTCGTTGTAGATCTGCAGGACGGGATCTGGTAGATTTGTTGCGATCTGGAAAGGATTTTAGGATACCCTGACCCTTCTTCTAACATTGGATTCAAAGAGTCCGTTTGTGTAGGGAAGAAATTGGAAGAATGGAGGTACCTGTCGTGTTGGTTCTATTGTTGTTTTGTAGTTTTAGGGCTCAAGCAAGTGGATCAGATCACAAATACAAGGAGGGAGATCTTGTCCCTTTGTATGCAAACAAAGTTGGTCCTTTCCACAATCCCAGGTAACTATGAATATTGTGGGCTAATTTTATGTTCTTATACGAGCTTGCTTTCGGACACCAGCAGTATATTGGTAGTTAGAACTTTCCAGCTGAGTGAGGATTCGTACGTACTTGTGTCTGTGATTGATAAATCTGGATGCTCACGTTTTCCTAGAATTTTACCCTTCTTTCTCATAATTGTTGAAAATAGCGGCATTTCTCGTTAGTGGCGCTCATTCGGAACGTTCAATCAATATATCTGCATTTTATCTTCTTCGTGGATTGGTTTATAACATAGTTATTTATTACCTCTCTTCTAGGCGAGCTTTCGGTAATCCTACCAAAATGAAATACAAGAAACAATGCCAACTCTATCAAGGACTCGGTTTTTCTAAATCATAAGAATAATGATGTTACATGGTCGTTACCACCAAGCCACATCCATGTCCAATTTCCAATTTATATACTCAAAAAAATAGAGGGATTTTCAGTTCAGGATGTGGACTTATATTCATTTCCTATAAATTCACCTTATTTTTTATTAACAATTTTTTGTTTGTTTCCTTTACAGTGAGACTTATCGGTTCTATGATTTGCCATTCTGTTCACCAGGTTAGTACACTCAATTTGTGGACATCTGTTTCAATGCTACTATTGCAATTGGTAGTTGTTTGTTTTAATTAACTGATCTTTTTTGCTTGTTTTGACTTGCTGCAATGTTCAATTTTAAACTCATCAATAGAGCACATGACTGAGAAGAAAGAGTATCTAGGTGAAGTTTTAAATGGAGACCGTTTGGTTGATGCACCATATGCCCTTAACTTTCGAGAAGATAAACAATCTCAGTTGATTTGTAATAAGAAAATATCCAAGGAAGACGTGTTGAAGCTCAGGAATGCTGTGTCGAAGGATTACTACTTCCAGATGTACTATGATGACTTGCCACTCTGGGGATTTCTGGGGAAGGTTGACATGGATGACAAGCTTGATGCCAGCGAGTACAAGTACCTGCTCTTTAAGCACATCCATTTTGAGATTCTCTACAACAACGACCATGTGATAGAAATAAATGTTCAGACAGACCCAAACTTGTCTGTGGATATTTCTGAGGATAAGGAGATTCATGTGGAATTCTCATATTCTGTGTCATGGAAACCAACTGATACCCCTTTTGAGAAGAGGATGGAAAAATACTCTAAGGCATCTTCCATGCCGCAGCACTTGGAGATACACTGGTTTTCTATCATCAACTCCTGTGTTACGGTCCTCCTCTTGACTGGATTCCTTGCCACAATTCTCATGCGTGTTCTCAAGAATGATTTTATAAAGTAGGACTCTGAATATCAACACAAAATCCTTATCTGCATCACTTCCCATGTGCTTTTCTAATTTATTCTTTGTTTGTGACACGGACAGGTACTCACATGAGGAGGATTCCCTTGAGGATCAGGAGGAAACTGGATGGAAGTACATCCATGGAGATGTCTTCCGATTTCCAAAGCACAAGTCATTGTTTTCTGCTGTTCTTGGTTCTGGAACTCAACTTCTAGCTCTGTAAGATTTCTTGCTATGTCAGCAATTCGAGAAGATTTGCGTTAAATAAATAATTTGATTGTGTTCTGATATTGAACAATATTTGCTAGTTCCGTTTCTGATAATACCATTTACTAATTCTTTCTCCAGTGCAATGTTTATATTTATTCTTGCATTGGTGGGGGTGTTCTATCCATACAATAGAGGGGCACTTTTTACAGCCCTTGTTATCATTTATGCACTTACTTCCGGTATTGCTGGCTATGTTGCAGCCTCAACATATTATCAGCTAGAAGGAACAAATTGGGTATGCCATTATATGTTGAAAGTTTTTTGAAAAATATAAGGTTTGTATTCATCTCAGAAGTTTTCTTTATACCCTCCATATTTTGTGCAGGTTGGAAATTTGTTGTTGACAGGTTGCCTTTTCTGTGGTCCTCTGTTTTTGACATTCTGTTTCCTAAACACAGTTGCTATAGCTTATAGTGCTACTGCTGCATTGCCATTCGGCACTATTCTAGTGATTCTTCTTATATGGACACTGGTAACCTCTCCTTTGCTTGTATTGGGTGGTATTGCTGGTAAGAACAGTAAGGTGGATTTTCAGGCTCCATGCCGGACCACAAAGTATCCCAGAGAAATTCCATCGTTACCATGGTATAGAGGAACAATTCCACAGATGGCAATGGCAGGGTTTCTTCCCTTTAGTGCCATCTACATTGAACTGTACTACATATTTGCGAGCGTGTGGGGTCACAAGATTTACACCATCTATAGCATCCTATTCATTGTTTTTATCATTCTTATTGTTGTCACAGCTTTTATTACCGTTGCATTGACATACTTCCAGCTTGCTGTTGAGGACCATAACTGGTGGTGGAGGTAAATCTAATGACTGATCCATACATGAATTTTCGGCTGATAATGCAATATAAAGTCCTTGTCTATGTTTATTCCAATCAGTAAATACATGTATCATACCATTTTTATTGTTGTTTGTGTTGAATTTGTATTCATCACAACATAACCCACAATCCCAATACATTTGTACGTAGAGAATGACACACAGAAGCATATTATTCTCAAGTATCCTCTTATCCATCATGCATTTTTTCAATTTTGATCTAGTATATTGCCTTCCTGCCACTACAGAAATGCTTGCTTCAGTTATTAATAGACTTGACTTATTTGCATTTCTGTGTGAATTGTTCAGTTCTTACTTCAGTCTGCATAGAACAGAATACATATTTCAAAAACAAAAGCACCGCTTAATAATCACACGAAATTGGTTTGGCGGTGCAGATTTCACATTTTTTATGTTATGAGAATTCTGCATTCTATGCCGCATTTCTTCACCGATAAGATGACTTAAAAAAGAGAGTTTATGTTTTTAGAAATGATGTGAAATTACGTAAAGTAGTAAGAAATAATAGTCAAATTTTTTATTATTTTTTATTATTTTTTATTAATTTTAAAAACACAAATCTCCCATGAGATATTTAAAAAATTTATTATTGAAATGTTAACAATTTAGAAATGGAAAATTTTACGAGACTATTTATGTATATTATAAAAATTTATGTTTAATTTTAAAAAAATTAAAAATATTTTAAATTTTTAATATTTTAATAATTAAACAATTTTCAAAATTTTTTTTCCATTAATTTCTAAAAGACATAAATCCCCCACCCTAATGTCAAACTTATTCAAGTGCTCCAATGTTTCGTGCAGGTCTGTACTTTGCGGAGGTTCTACTGGAATGTTCGTCTTCTTCTACTGCATATATTACTATCATGCAAGATCGGACATGTCTGGATTCATGCAGACTTCTTTCTTCTTCGGCTACATGACTTGCATCTGCTATGGATTCTTCCTCATGCTAGGAACTGTTGGATTCCGTGCCTCTTTGCTGTTCATTCGCCACATCTACCGTTCAATCAAATGCGAGTAGATGGTCCAAATGACGTAGTTTGTTTCCAGAATCCGATGTGACACTACTTGCTTTCTCCCGCTCTATTTTTCATCCTACATACTCCTTAAATCCCTTCTTTATAGGTTTATGATTACATTGTTATGAAGTGATGAAACCATTTCAAGATTATATCTCTCAAGAGAAATGCTGTGGATGTTTGATGGATCGGTTGCCCACACCCCCCCCCCCCTTGTTCCCATGTTGTAACGTTTTAAAACAAGCAACGGCATGGCCACATGTCGTCATCGAATCAAAAGTTTTGGTCCTCTGTTGTCTGAAATTCATTCACTGATTTTTGTTTTGCCCTTGTTCCTGGTTTTTGGTGAAATTATTATTTTCAGGAGAGGTTTTTTTTGTAACTTCCAGAGAGGATTTGTGTAGAATGAGGTATTCTGGACAGAAAAGGAGATTTACGTATCGTTCTCACTTTTACACTTCGAAAGTAGAAAAAAATATCTTTAAGTGAATAATTTTGAGATAAGATAAAAAAGTAAAGTAATTTTAATAATAAAATAAGTAGATTAAGAAATATATATATTATTATAAAGTTAGAAATGAGAGAAGTAAAAGATATCTTAAAAAAAAAAAGGGTGCGAAGAATGTAATAAATGAGAAAATAGATTCCAAAGAATTAAGTATAAAATGTTTCGAAATTTCCTATTTTTTACTCAAACCCATTAAATTAAAATAACCCATCGAGGGAAGGAAAGTTCCCGCGCCCTCTCGCTCATCGAACTCGCCCTCGTCGTCCCCGCCCTTGCCCTCGCTGCTCGACGAACCTGCCCTTGCTGTCGCCCTCGTCGCTCGATGAACCCACCCTCACCCTTGCTACTCGCTTCGACTCCGCCGTCGTAAGCTTCTTCCACCTTCCTTAGGAAGGCACCTCGATGTTCGACGATCCCGCCTTCGCCCTCTTCTATCTCACCTTTCCAAAGCCCAAAGTTGCTGGAAGCTGCACAAAGCCGTTGGAAGCCGCCCGAAACTGCATAACGAGAGGTGGTTCCAACTATTATCGCCTTTTTTATTTTTGTTAATTGTGAATCAACCTGTTATACTTCTTCCTTTGTTATTAAATATAGTATGAATATTGATGAATTTTATTTGCAGTCTTGTGCTGTTAGATTTAACATTAATCAATTAATGTCAATTAGGTGATCCTGAAAAAAAAAGGTGATCTTGTCGCCATGATCTTTGTTTACAGTCTTGTTTATAGTCCTAAATCAATTAACATGAATCAATTTCTTTTACAGTCTTGTGTTATTGTACATAGCCAGATGGTTTTGCACTGAAATCTTTGTCAACCTGGATATTAGGGAGTGAAAATTCATTCTACAATGCTTGCAGGGATAATCAAGATATTAGACAAATTGGGATTTATTTGTTTATAAACATGATTTTTAGTTGATGAATTATCATTCTTGAATTTATTTGTTGTAATTTTGAGTTGATGGAATTATGATTGAATGTGTGCTTAGAAATTTCATGCATTACATTAGCATGAGTGGCCAAGTAATACATACTATATATGATTTATTTAAATTGATTAATAATGATCGTTCTTGGATTTATTGATTTATTTTAAAGTTGAAATATGGCCAGTTCATCTCATACAAAGGTTGGAGGAAGATGTTATATAAGATGGACTGCAAATGTACTAATTTTAGAACTTCTTAATGAGCAAGTTAATGAAGGATTTAGAAAAGCTAATGACAGGATGAAGTTATAAAGAAGTATAATGAAAAGATAGATTGTAATATTGAAAGAAAAAATGTGGATAGCTGTATGAAGACATGAAGACAAATGTACAAAAATTATACGAAAATTAGGAATCAAAGTGGATGGAGTTGAGACTCTATTTGTAGTTGTACTATTGTGCGAATGAGTCAAGAATAATGCAAAGAAATAACAAATACAATACGTAAATATATTGTTGTCTATGTGGGATGAAAATATTTTTTGAGTTATTAACTTTACACCAAGATCATCTCTGTATTGGATGCCACAATGCAAAGGTCATGTAGCCCAAGTGCGAAGCAATCATTGTCCGTTTTGCAAGACACGTCCAATGAAAAAGCCGTCCAAAGGAGACCCCAAAATTGTTTCCCTAAGGTGGGTTTTGTTAATGATGTAAAAATTGCACCCTTCTCCCTTAGGATAATCCAAATTACAAAAACATATAATTTTACTAAACAAATAATACAATGACATGAATATTTATAAAATTACTTTAGTTCTTTGCACTCTAAGGGTCTTCCACATGTCAATCATTTTCATGCCATTGCTTGCCAAGTGAGGGATGAGGAGGAACTAGATTGGCCAATGAGAGTCTATGTTGTTGGGATTTACGAACTATTTCATTTTGGACACACTTGATCTCTGGAAAAGGTAAAGAATTCGTGAGTTTGAGCTCTCTCCTTTCTTTTGTTTCTGCAAATTACGTGTTTTTAATTATTATATAGTTTCAACTTAACTTGTGAAATTAACTCTAACTTCAACTTATTTAACTTCTAGAGCTGATTGGAATTCTCTTCAAACAAGGCCTTAGGTGAAGGTGATTGGGAAATTCAAAGAGACAAAGTGTACAATGGGTATATCAATTCCAGATGTTATAACGAGGATTCTCAAGGGTTATAACTAGTTCATCATGTGCAATTTGGCTTGTGGATATACCAGGATGGATCTTAGTGTGAGCTACATGAAAGTATAACAATATTATTGCGTATTTTATGCATTTTGCATCTTTTACGAGGCAAACATTTTTAGCTGTTCTTGCAATATGTTTGATAGTCAATTGTTACTTTGCCATTACTGCTAGACCTTTGCTGTAGTTCTAACAATAAGCTTGTCAAGGTGGGCATGTTCAAATTTCACTTATTCACTTTCTTTCAGTTTTGGTTTGTCTTTCCTTGCTGAATCCCTGATTATGTTGCTTTGCAATCAGGAGAAGCAACTTGTTGTCCATACGCAGATTAATAAGTTTTACAAGAAAGTTAACGCACATCAAAAAAATGTCGGAAAAAGGCTTGTTGTCCATTCTAAATCGTATTATTCCTGTTGTAAAATTGTGTGTCCAATTTTCTGATTCCCATTCTGCAATTAAAGTAATGCATACAATCCAAGATAAACGCAGACAAGGTACACACAAAGCAACAAATAGTTTTGCATGACATGCAAACTCGAATCAGAAAGAATGATAAATAGAGTTGCTTTTAAATCCTACGAAACTCACAGATGAACTCAAGGGTTTGCATCTACCTGTGGAGTACGCAACATTTGTGGATTCTACATCAAGCACATTCACAAATATCGACTGATTTTCTAGGTGCTTCGTTCTATACTTATATTAATTTCTTTGAGAGTTGAGTTATACATCAGTTGTCAAGGATTCCTTGTATTCACCCATGCATTTTGATAATTAGCGAATAATTTGTTCTTCAAAGCATCTTCCCTTGACTCTTTTAATAAATGAGAATCAACATTTTTATGTTTTGCAGCTGCATGCAAAATTTTGTAAGAGATACGTGTAAGGATTAAGACTTACAAAATATTCTAGAAAACTCAAAAACAACTAATAAGTAAAAGCATCCTTACAATCATTAGTATTTTCAGGTGTGCCCTTAGGAGTGTATCTTATATATTTATCCCTGGCCTGGCGTGTCGGAACTTCATTTTTGAGTTTGTTTTAAATCATTAAATTCATTGTGTGTCTAGGTTAATTAATAGCACAAGAACGGAAAGTCTTTCATTTCATCATAAAAAGGGAGTTGTTAAGTTCAAGCAGGCACAAAAACGGCAACCATTGTCAAAACAGCTTCTCAATTTCTTTCTTTCTTGGATTCGAGGTAAAAGATAAATGTAGTTTACATCCACCACGGCAACAATGACGAGGATTAAAGGCGAAGTAGATATAAATTTGCTGGTTATTATACACTTGTCTATCTATTAACCGCGGTACAGTTTATACGCCCTTATTTACTAAAATCTAAGCATGCCCGCTGCCGCCGCCGGAGCCATATCCATAACCAGAGCCGGACCCATGTCCACCACCGCCACCTCCACCGCCACCACCTGAGCCGGACCCATATCCTCCGCCAGATCCATGCCTGAACCCACTTCCACCTCCATGACCGCCGCCACCTCCCCCTCCCCCTCCCCCACCGCCACCACCTCCTCCACCGCCAGACCCATAGCCCGAGCCGCTTCCTCCCCCCGAACACCCACCGCCACATCCTCCTCCGCCATGGGCACCACCTCCACCTCCTAGTCCTATTTCCACACCAGCACCAAGTCCAATATCGAGACCTTTAAGCGATCTCGCAGAAGAGACACCCAACCCTACGAGAAGCAGGAGGAGGAGGAGACCCATAACCCTAAAGCCCGCCATTGCCCAACACTCGAGGAGCTACTGGAGAAGAGAATGTTGGGTGATGGACATCGACGAAGAGAAGAGGAGGTGATGGGATCTATTTATGGTCGTCTGTGACTTTGTGTAGCTCGACGCACAATTGCTCCATCGGAACCTTCGGTGCAAGATCTTTCTAGATTATTTTCACTAATTTTTAAAAATCGTATAAATACGTTTGTGTAATAGCACGAAGTTCTAATTTTTTAGTAACGAGATATTTTAATTTTAATAATATAAAATTTTAAAATTAAAAGTAATCTTACATGTGATATTAAAATTGTAAATTAAATTATAAAATAAAAATTTATATATTAAAATTTATATAACAATAATAATATATATAAATTTATAAAAAGTTAAAATTCTTTATTTTCAAACACATTTATTTTGGCTTAAAATGGTAATGAAAATACATTACTAATTTTTACTCATCTTTTCGTAGTAACGGACTGATGCCGTATCCATGCAAGGATACAATACAAAGAAGTATAAATCAAAGTTGGATGTTTAGATTCAAAATTTTACTAATGTAACACAAATATTTTAAAATAATAAATTTTAAAAAAAAAGGTTAGATGGAAGAAGAACACGTGTTAATTAATAATTGACAAAACGCACAAACCCGACAATACATTTTTAACTATGAAAGGAAAATCAGGGGAAGGTAGACTTGTCGTACGCTTGGGTCGGCAGGAAATATCGTGGACCACTCCGCCGACCGTCCCGATATATAACACGAATCCAAGACAACGGTATTCTCCAGTGGACTTCGAGTCAATTCGTCGTCTGTGTTGCTCACAGTGCAGGAAACTACGTGCGATCTGCGGCAGAAATCCGTGTGCGTGTGACGTGTAATTTACGAGAATACCCGTGGTTGTGTGGATTTTATTTTATTAAAATTAATTAATTAGTGAGAAAATATTTATAAGTGATATAATAGTTTTAAGTCTCGTTTATTTTCTTTACTCTTTTTAGTTTTAGTTCTATATAAACTTTTATATGTTATCATTATTATATAAATTTTCATACATAAATTTTTACTTCATAATTTACTATATAATGCTATCATTGTTTATGAAATTATCTTCAACTTCAACTTCAACTCTACACATTTATTGAAGTTGATATTAAAATTGAAGTTAGATAAATAAACGAGACCTAGTTTCACTCTTTTTTCTTTTTTTTGACGTGAGATTATTTTTTTCAACACGTCTCTACACTTATGAGTTTCTTATTAAAGTACTTTACATAATATCTTGTATATAGTGTACGTAAACTAAATATGATACAATATGAATTTTATCTTATTAAAACTAAATATGATACAATGTGTATTGGCCAACTCTATTACCTGTGAGGTTTTGATTTGGTCCATTTCACAATTTTGTGTCCTGTAGTAGGTTGATTCTTTTTTTAATTTTTTTGGTAGGATTTTAACCTAATCCCCCCACTATTATTATCTTTTTGATATCCGCCATATAAATAAAACTAGAATAGGAATTTCCTTTTTGTTTAGAAAGTAGGTCATTTCCCGAGTCATTCATTAAATCATGTCACCTCTCTCGTGCGTGATCTCTCTTGTGTGTTTGCGCAGAGAGCTAGCATACGTCATCTTTACCTGGAAATAGTTCACATATAATGAATATATTTGTTTAACATAGTTCGTAACTTTAATTATACGGTAGTATTTAATTACCAGTATCAATTAGAGATAAATATTATACCGTGTATATATATATACACACATCAGGTCCATATATATTATTATATATATATATAATGGTACGTAGCTTTGGGGTGTATTATATATATATAAAGTCGGAGGAGAAAAAACAAATCAGCTGAGAATTTTCCATCCTAAAGCGTAGGTTCTCGCGCGTGGATGAAGACATGAATAAATGTTCGCGTTCTGCCGAAACCAGATCGCAAAAAATATCTGTGATTGTCACGTAAATGTAAAATAATACCTCAAGCAAGAATTAATAATGTAACCATATATGCATGCAGCTGGTAACATATATATATGGTAGCAGACCCGTCAAGTGTGTCCTGACTAGATCCTGCGCGTTAGTTTGCATAAATATCCATGCAGTAACGTATACAGCTCATGCACGTCTGGATCACAAAATGCTGGAATGACTTGAAGATGATATATATATACCTCAAGATGACGATCTGATATATTCGATCAATCTCACGCGTTCGGTATGTTTGTTTGTTTCTTTAGCAGACTTTGTCGATCTTTCTGAATGAGGTGGCCCGTGGCCGGGCCGGAAATGGAGGTGAGTTTTATCTTTTATATAATGAAAAATAAAATTCAAAGATTTTAGTACACCCACAAATTAATAATATCTTTATCGAATGCAATTTATTTTCCACCATTTTTTTCCCACCAATTTCAAGGACAGCTAGCTCCCTTGGATATTGATCGGCCCAAGGATGGGCATGATGAGACGCGTTACTTAATTGTATGGGTGTTTTTTTCCTCGTAGGATTGATAGATTACATGATAAGATTAGGAATTTCTACTAGCTGTAGTTCACACATCTCCCGTTCGAATTGAATTGCTGACTCTCCGCGGACTCACATCATTTTCTGCCGACATTGTCTCGTTGTCTGGCTCTATTTTCCATTGCAACGCGTATATATATTTATATAGACTCTAGCTATTTCTGTAAGGTAGCTCACTGATTAATAGGAAAGTGGTTCAGGGTTTTTGTTCCGACCTAAATATATATATTGGCGTCAGAATATAATACTAATAATAATTAGTATTGATTAAACATGCATGTTTTCCTTGTGTACGTATAATATATATACATAATCGATCGATTGTCCCACCAACCTTGACGAACTATATTAGCGACCGACGTAATTAAGATGTTACATATAAACGTATGCGTGTCGCACGGTGAGTATAAACGACGTGGGGGTGAAAACAAATTCCATTCATATTTATCCGAGAGAATTGAAAAGGACGTCATTTAAATAAATCAGGATTAAGTAAGAGACGGTGACGAGGCAAATAATGCAAGCAATCAAGAATGCCGTGATCGAAGGATGGATTGCGACGTCGAGCCATGCAAGCGCCTATAAATAGAGACCTCCACACCATCTCTCGTGGTCATCAGCAAATTAAATAGCTAGTCTTTGATCATCAGTAGCTTCAGAGGCGATGGCTGGCCGTAGGCTTGGGGCTCTCCTCTTCATTCTTCTCATTTGTCTGAACAGTCTCGCTTCCGCAAGGATGCTGACTGGCATTGGAGTTGACGGAGGTGCGGGTGCTGGCGTGGGCGTTGGACTCGGAGGAGGTGGGGGTGGCTCCGGTGGAGGAGGTGGTGGTGGCGGTGGAGGAGGCGGTGGCGGACATGGTGGAGGTTATGGTGGAGGCCATGGGAGCGGACATGGACATGGCCATGGTTCCGGTGGTTATGGTGGAGGTGGTGGCGGAGGCCATGGGGGTGGTGGATCCGGTGGAGGTTATGGTGGAGGCCATGGCGGCGGACATGGGCATGGCCATGGTTCTGGTGGAGGTGGTGGCGGAGGCCATGGGGGTGGTGGGGGTGGTGGATCCGGTGGAGGTTATGGTGGAGGCCATGGGGGCGGACATGGACATGGACATGGTTCTGGTGGAGGTGGTGGCGGAGGCCATGGGGGTGGTGGGGGTGGTGGATCCGGTGGAGGTTATGGTGGAGGCCATGGGGGCGGACATGGACATGGACATGGTTCTGGTGGAGGTGGTGGCGGAGGCCATGGGGGTGGTGGGGGTGGTGGATCCGGTGGAGGTTATGGTGGAGGCCATGGGGGCGGACATGGACATGGACATGGTTCTGGTGGAGGTGGTGGCGGAGGCCATGGGGGTGG